>JYFJ02003535.1:0-40424 GCA_000934665.2 Catajapyx aquilonaris | reverse complement strand
TTAAATACTCATTTGTCGCACTATGTATGATCTGGTAACGGTAGTCTTCGAGGGGCGGAGCGTGGGCGGAGCCTTGTTGGGGCTATGTAGTTCTACGAATTTGAATCACAGATGTGAATAGTGGCAACTTAATGTGCAGTGTTGAAGGCAATAAAAGTAACTATTTAAATGAAGATATTTGGCTGGCACATTCAAAGACATATTCAAAAACTGAGTTTCAATTTTTCAGACATATTTGTCCAATATTGCTGTTGTAGCTCTATTGCACTAAGCTGCTTATTATTAGGCAGTTACTCTTGCAAAGTTACTCGTAATGGTTATCAAAAGTACTAGCTGCTAATATTAGGCCGAATGGAATCACATGTCTCAGCTATAAATTTCAAAGCAATGAATTTTCTATTGCAAAATGACTGAATGCAAAAATTGGGATCGACCTTGAATGATTGAATTCATTTTTGCAGTCTTTATTAAGGATGGATACATGCAACCTAGTATTAGTAGCTTATTCCTTTTGATAACCACTAAATGTAAATGTGCAAAAGTCACTGCATGGCAATAAAAGCATACAAGTACCACAAAGAGGCAATGATCGCCCTCAATGAGAGTTGAAGTATTACTCTCAGTGACCTGTGCTCATTCATTACACTTTGCAGATGATGCATCTGATTGATTGGTCTCTGGACATCACCTGTCTGATTCTGCCAAGCCAACAATGACTTTGGCCTCATCCAAATCAACTTCTGGAATCAAGAGATGTGAGGGGCTGTCATCATCAGATGCCTGAAACCCTCATTTGCCATCTACAGTACTATCCTGCCAGACCAGACATGGACATGGTAAGCATTACACTTGTACCTTGTAGAAATATTGGTCAGTACAATCATGGATAAATGTTTCTCGATGCTAATTTTTTCTGTTGAGATTATGGCTGGGAAGTCAATTACATTCTAGATATTGCGACAGTCTGTGCCAAACAGATGTTACTTTCCGGAAATTAGGGGTGTGGTGGAAAAATGTGATAACCCACAAAAGTGTAATTTTTCTCTCTTCACAAATCATACGGAATGAGGGTTTAGGTCTAGTCCGTGTTGCCATGCATGATAGGTGGACTTGGAGTATACCAAACTATTTGCCATGTCTTTTACATAGTTGGTAGACATGTGTTTAGGTTTAAAATGACAAAAATGGGGGGTTATCACCTTTTTCCACCACACCCCTCAAATCATTATGCAACAAAAATTGTCAAGTTTATTTTCCAAGTTTGTTCTTTGAGTCATGAGACTTTAATTGTTAGTTACACTTCTGATGAAGTTAGCCAGTCGTACTTGTCTAGTGTGATGTCAGTACTATTCTAAGGCTGAATACAGGCGGGAGATTCCATGAAAAAATTGATGCTAAGAGATGAGCAACTATCAGTTTATTGGGCGCATATGTAATGGCATTCTGGCATCAAAATATTACGACAGCTTGTAAGATTCTTTGCAAGCTGTCACATTTCTATACTGCAATGCGCCATGCTACATAAGTGCTCATAAAACTGATCTTGAATGATCCCACTTAATGTGTGCCAAATCATACCAAAGCAGAAATTTGAATTATTATTCACAGATTATGTGAATAGTGGCAACTTAATGTGCAATGTTGAAGACAATAAAAGTAACTATTTTGAAAATATTTGACTGACACACATTCAATGTCTTTTCAGTTCTTGATTGAGCACTTTAAGCCCATTGGACCTAATTGGCAAATTATTAATGCAATACAAGTCATAACTGGATCCATTGGTTTTCATTGGCCATTAACTTCCTATTTGTCTTGCGTCCATTGTTTTCAGTTCTCCAGAGTGAATTCGCCATTTAAGTCAAATGCAAGGTTCTTTGACACATATGAACTGATTGGTTTGAAATTGTGTGTTTGGCAATAGCTGTGACCTTGATTGTATCAAGTGATGATAACTTAATTGCAGGATTTCAAGTACACTAGTTCATCAAGACTGCCCACAATTATTATTATTGGTGACAAATATGTTGATCTAGCAGTTCTAAGTTCACCCAGTCTCATTTATGTGAAGGTTCTGGGTTATTTGTAGGCATCAAACATATCTTGGTGGAATTTGTAGTCTGCTAATGGCATTAAAAAGTTCTAAGACAAAGCACTTGATTGTGTGGCAATGCAACCTATAATTAGTAGCCTAGCTAATTATTCTTAACAACTATTACTGTGCAAAAGTCCCTGCATGGCGAAGCATGTATAATTGCCACAAAGAGGCAATGAGCATTTGACCTGTACTCATTACACCTTGCAGAATGATGATGCATCTGATTGGTTCATGACATCACCTGCCTGATTCTGGGAAACCAACAACCACTTTGGCCGCATCCAAATCAACTTATGGTATCAAGCAGGTGCTGTCATCATCTGAGGCCTCAACCCTTCATTCGCCATCTGCTATCCTGGCACACCAGACATGGACATGGTAAGCATTATTACAATTGTACACCTCATGTGTTGAAGTGATGAAGCTGATGTCCATACATTAGGCAGTGAATATGGAAGCCAGTGAATATTGGAAGCTATAGTACTTGGTCAGTGAGAACAGTAGCTATTAGAAGGAAATGTTAATTGCCCATTCATTTTGAAGGCTGCAGCTAACCATTATTATGAGGAGTTTAAAGAAAGATTAAGTATTAACACCATACAACATCAGGTGCTTGTTGTGGCCATCTTTGGTAGGTGTGCGCGCAGTAGGTGGTCATAATTATACTGTATTTGTCCGAAATGCATATTCTCTATCCTTGTGATTCACATTTATCTGAGTCGTCGTCTTGTCTGTTGAGCACCTGGGGGAGCGAGTGGGAGTCATTTGACCTAGCCACCCTTTGTTGACGTCATGTATCTACAAGTGAAATCAGCTGCATTGCACAATATTATTGCCCAGTCTGTGCTAACACATGATCCTAATTTTGGCCTGTAATAGGCTATTGATCAAGTTTCTGCTACCGCTGTAATGTTTGAAATGGAATCATTCAGTCTTCAATTCTACATCATATAATATGACGAAATCATTCCAATATGACTGATTGTTCTGCAAGGTCGTCATAATTAGGATTTGCAGTTGTTCATAATTTTGTCTTATTCTTTCACAGGATGTGAGTTTTTGGCCAGCTCATATCGGCCTTGGGGAGTGATGCAACATCCACTACTTCGCGGAGGATGCTTTGGACCAGTGTTTGGAGACACAATGTGAAAATCCCACTTGGTTCGACGGACAGCTGATTTTCATCCCAATCCGATGCGTCAAACTCATCTTGGTTGTTCTTCGACTAAGTTTTCGCAACTCAACACCCATGGTGAGCATCATATACCTTTGTGCTGCTGCTATCCCAAGTTGTTTGGCAGTAATTTTCAGGACTAAAATGGGTTTCTCATTATTGAGGCTTATACTTGATGGGAGGATGCTGAGGAAATTTGTTGTAGCATGCCTAACATCCATAGTTTAATAAAATATGGGAAGGCATTAATTTAATTTTTGTGAGCGCAAAACCTACTCGCACGTCAGATTTCCAGATGGTAAAATGGGTTGAATATTGCATTTTGAGACATGAAAAAGGCAGAGAACTGTTGCAAATTGGAGGAAGATTATTGTTTGAAACTAATTAGATATCAAAATGGTAATTTTCATTAATAAATGTGTCATATCAGGCTGCAATTAAATTTCAAAACTTAAGTCATTTAGCCTTGTGACTAATTGGCCAATACTTCTCAACGCTTTTGACTCAGCAGATTTATACCATTCCTTTTTATGATAAAGGTGATGTCATTGGTATTAAAATTTTTATTGTTGTGTAGGCCTGTACACCACAGCTGGTGCCAATGATATTTAATTCCAAGTATGTTAAATAGTTCTTTCTGGCAGTCATCTGCAAGTCCTTTATTAGTTGAAAATTCTAAGTCTTTCAAGGTCACATTCAGGTGAAAAAGCACGCTTTAAAATTTCCCACTTGCATCATGTCCAAATTTCTCTAGTTTCCTTTTCTTTCTAGACTGTCTTCATCCTGGAAAGTATGCAAGGAGGAACACATGAAGATCCTGGAAAAGAGCAGCAGTCAGAACAGTAATATTAGTGTGCATCTTTATTGCTTTTTTGTACAGTGTATATTGGCTGTAATAAATAGTGTCGTTGCCTCTCCTCCCTCCAGGGGAGAGGCTTTGATGGATGGGGGCCCATGGGCAATGTGATACGTTGCCTCCCCTTCCCCTATCCCCCCAGGGCAAGCCCTGGGGGGATAGGGGAAGGAGGGCAACGTATCTTACATCGTCCCATGTGCACCCCCATCCATCGAAGCCTCACCCATCAGCAGGCAGAGGGGGAGGGGCAAGGGACTGAGTCAACCAATCAGACTCACTGGCCTGAAATTACAGGAAAAGGGGAGGAGTCAACAAGATAGGCTCCACGCCAGTGGAAGGCAGCCGGCCGGGGCCGCCCGAAATTACGCCCGGTTGGCCCCGGCCTTTGAGGGAATAGGATTGGAAAATGACTGAAAACAAAGGGGCAAAAATAGGGATACAAGAATGATGACGGTGATAATCATTTCAGGCAGGACTGCTGGCTTCCCGATTGGCAGCAGGCTGCAAATTACCAGCACTGGAAAGAGAAAAATTAAATAATTCGAAAGCATGCAACAATATAAAAGGGTCCATATATGCAATTACATGGAAATTGAACTTATTGCTTCCTGTGCACAGAAATTAAGCAAATTTTAGCACCCTGACATTGATATTTCCCAGCCACAAACACCTTTAAAAAAAGCTTAATTGACATGATCTCAACCATTTTCGTCAAGAGAAATGCCAAAGCTGATTAAGTGGAAATGCTGTAAAGACAATGAGCAATTGTCACCTGCAGACTTCGAGTGCAGCACAAAAGGTTTCCCCTCATCAGTTTCCCAATAGAAAGCAGATACATTCAGAATAGTCATTTTATTGCAGTCAGGTAATTCTCACAGGAGCCAACACTCAAATCCACGCAACTGCATTGAGACCTTGATCTCAATGATACTGACCTACAGCATCATCCTCTGGTAACAACTTCCCTGGAAATCACTGCAGCTCTTCCTCTGGGCGAAAGAAATCTGAAAGCAACAGATGCAAGAATGTAAATCAGGTGAAACAGTTCACATGATTGTGCAATCATTGTTATGCAAGACTCAAGTGGTGTGATTTCAAAATTTCATGTTTCGATCCCATGACTTTCATGGGATCGAAACATGAAATTTTGAAATCACACCACCCTGGCGTGTATGGCCAGGTTTTGTCGTGAGGCAGGGTGCTGAACACAGCATGCTCATGGCACTGCTTTATGACGATGTGAAATTCCAGCAGGCTAATGCAGTCAGCATTAGCAGGTCCAGAATTGGTTCAAGCAGAGTTATGAAGAATGATGTCGTGGCCAGACTGAATCCTATCCAGCATTTATGAGACGTCGTGAAGAGGTCCAAAATCATGCACCTTCAATAATCCAAGAAGCTGCAGATGGATATCCAGATGGCAAGGCTCAACGTATGGAATCAATGCCACATAGAGTTTCTGCACTTCACAAGGCTAGAGGATACCTATCCCATGACTTTTGGCACTTGAGGGTAATGCAGCATGCATAAACAGATGCACATTATCAAAAACCGTGGTGGTCAGTGATGCAGGAGTAGTCACTTGATCAACATATGACAGTACAAAAGCAATTAGAAAAGTTACAAACGACCAATATGAGCCCACACTATGCATAACCCTACTGTGAGACACTGATATCACAAACAGCTATATGGGTGATCAACAATAAATTATCATGACTGGCACAACATGCGAGTCGCCTTAATTCCATTCAATTCTCTGAAGAGAGTGACTACGAGCTTCACTGTTGGTACTGCAGATTTGGACAGTGCATTGTAAATAATGACATGACTCCTCTTCCACATTAATTTTAACAACGAAGCCTATTATCCAGCATTACATTTTAGTACATGTCAGGCAAGAATTTACACCTTTCTTCTAGGCCACATCCCACTATACTTGCCCAATGGCAGTCGAGTGTCCTGCTTTACCACCCCTGGAAAATGGCCTGGCAGTGCTCATTTGTATTTTTTTTTTAACTGCTTTGAAACCATTAAATCTGACAGATGGAAACCATGAGTCTGAGTAGCATTTTACCTATTAAGTGGTAGCCTTCTCGCAAAATATGATGTCACTTGGGTATTCACTGCGAAGCATACGGCACTTGATTGAACCTGCAAACTTTACAAGGTAACGAGCGATGACAAGGTCATTGTGGTTACGTTTTACTCCAATAAGGCTCAATTTCGCGATGAAAATGCACTTACTGTGCATTAGTCTTTAGTCAAGTCTTACCTTCAATGGAATTTCTCATAACTAATCGGCGAATTATTTAGCAGTATCTTGAGTGGCTATTCTGTCTTCCCAATATAATCAGGACACCACTGTACTTGCCCAATGCCAGTCAAGTTCACTTAGTCCGAAAATCACCTGCATGTCATGTCACAAATGTGAATCATGTTTTAATAACACGCTTGTATGCCCCAACATCTCTTCCGTATGCCTCATAATATAAATTACATTATAACAAATGTTACAATATATTATACCACTTATAATCTAATGTTATCTATATAGTCTACTAACTGTACTTAATTCTAATACTATAATCATAAACCTATATTCTAATGTTATCTAGTCTACTATCTATACTTTAATTCTAACAATAAATGTTATCATACAACTTATATTCTAATGAGGCATATGGGAGATGTTGGGGCCACAAGGTGTTATTAAAACATGATTCACCTACTAATTCATATTTGTCAGATGAGCATACAGGTGATTTACATCCTATGTGAACTTCATTTGCATTGGGAAAGTACAGTGGTGCCCTGATTATATTGGGAAGCGACTTAAATAGCCACTAAACTGCACTAAAAAGACACTGCTAAATAATAATCATATTAGTGTAGTTACGAGAAAAATGCCATTGAAGGGAAGACTTAACTGAAAGACAAATGCATATATTCATCGCGAAATTAAGCCATGGAGTAAATCAAAACCATAAATGTCACGATGCTCGTTATCATGCCAAGTAACCATTTCCTCAGTTTCAATCAAGTGTCTAAGTAGGCTTTGCAATGAACACACAACAAGCACCACCACATTGTGAGAAGGCGATACCACTTAATAGGTAAAATGCTACTCAACTCATAGTTTCCATCTGCCAGATTTAGGCCTACGTACATTTCCAGTGCAACTTTTTTTTCCAAATGAGCACTGCCAGGACATTTTTCAGGGGTGGTATACACACTTGTACAAATTACAGGTGGCTTGTCAAAGCATAAGAAGAATGAACTTTTGATTGTCAAATGTCAATTTGACGAGAGCAACCCTCAAACTGAATATCCCATTTCAACCGACCTTATTTGATTTCAATTTTAAGCACCTGTTGATATAACTACACTTCCATTCATTTTAATGCACAAGTTAATTATTCGGAACCACCACAGCAATTCACATTGAGGTCTACAAACCTTGATCACATGTGCCCTTGGACTGGGTCTCAACAAGAGCTAATGGTCTCAAATATTAATGCACTATTTTGCACTGAAATTATAGTCAAATGTCTCTGCAGCCCACTAGACAAGCTTCATACCAGTGCTCTGATTGTCTAGGGCGAGTTTTCAGCAGTGATTCATAATTGATGCAGCCACCTTCTAACACTAATCAGATTTCAGGCCTATGTTTAAATGAACCTGACATACATGTCACGTCTACACTTTCTCCTAAGTTGCCTTCACATTTCGATTCTTCAACTCAAACTGTACGAGGATTATCCCATTTCTCATCAAGACACGACGAGGCACCAATAAATGAAAACAAAATAGGACTCACCAATAAGTGCGGCAGAGTTGGCATCTCAAGTCACTCGAAGAACCATAATTGCGATGAAATGAGAATACCATGTCGGTTGTTGGGAGTGTCTCAGCCAAATGAGTTGTCCATCGCAGCATCAGTCACGTCTCCAGAGTAACACAGATGTTTGAGGAAGCTTCTGCAAAGGGCGGATTGTATGACATCAAAAAGTCAGGCAACAAGTTACTAATAAACTATGGAATGGGTTCAGGGTCTCTTAGCAGTAAAAAAGTACAATTTCGTATCAACTAAGGGGGATATTCCACACCTCCAAATTTCCAGGAAAAATGCAAATTATTTGCTATTTACAGCACTCGAGCAAAGATAGACTGCACCTTCATGTAATATTGTTTATCGAGTTGGTCGTCAAAGACAATTTTGTATTTGGTTAAATTGCAAAATATTCGCCATATTTTTGAACTATTACGTTATAAGCTCATTACATGTATAAAAATGAGTCCACCAGAAGCAGGCCACTATTACTGCTGATGACGTTACATACACAGCATGACTGCCAACAATTACGTCAACAGCAGAACTACCCCAAGGCTGGTGACTTCAATGCTTCGTTTTATGAACAGTCGAGAATTTATGAAACCCATCATCCCTTGTTGCCCTCACTCAAGTTCAGAATCAGCTGCTATGTTTAATGTCACCAGCATGGCTTATGCAGTGCAAAATAATCAAGAGAAATGCTCACCAGATAATAATGGTTGTGGCAGAAGACCATTGAGATGTTGGATGCTGCGAAGACCAATGATCATGTAGTCATTGTAGAGGATGCCTCAGGTGATGCTTAGGGATGTGAAGGTGGCAGCAGCATATGGTAATGTAGACCTGTCAGACAATAATCTCAAGGCTGCACCTGCATGAAAAAAAGCATTTTGTAAAATAACGCATGTCAAACCACAATTACTCGTGTGCAAATTTTGATATAACAATTATCTCAAAATTTCGTAATTATTATGTATGTCTGCGGAAGACAGCACAACTGTCTAATGTTCAACTCAGCCCATCAGCCAACAATCAATTCAACAGTATAATGTCCCCGACACGGACAATTAGTCATATATAAAAAGGTACCATTACAATTCCTGGTGTTCAAAATTTGAATGGATCCAAGAAACGGGCATTATTGCATTACATATTATGAAATATTGCTGTTTACAAGCAGGCATTTTGAAGGAAATTAAATTTTTGTAAAATATGGCAATATAATACTGATTTTCTAAACGGCCAACAATTATTCCGCTCATCAAAATCTGTACCAACATGTAGCTAACGCCAGGTAACAATGCAAATTTACCAACCACCGCCATTATATAATTATGTCGGTGATCTGGCGTAAAATGGCGTACTTAGTGCCTCTGGGGTAGCACAAGGTCAAAGCAAATTTGGCAATTTAATCGCAATTTTCTTTCTTTTAATTCCCATTACATTGTGGGGACTAGGCATGATTGAGTCAATTTGACTGATGGGTGCTAGGAACTAGGAAGTCATCTCATTCGGTACAGTCACGATTGCACTTTTTTAAACATCTTCACATGAACCACTTTAATTCCATTTTGTGGCATTTAACAGACCAAGATGGAGTTATGAATTCAGTTCAATGGCGTCCCTGCATTTCAATGAGCCAAGGTCAAGTGTCATTCGTCCAGCCCCATTTTATTACACAAATTAATCCAGTATTTCTAATAGAGCAAGTCGCCAACAATTGGTATTGGTTTTACTGGCCATTGCAATTGCGTTTTTTCCTTACTGTTCTTGCTGCACCATGTCGGTTAACTCAGATTCTTGCCTGACCAAATTATTTGACAGTTTAGGGCAATGGTTTTCGTGCCAAATACAGATTAGAGTAGGCACGAATCCGATATAATCTGACCTGGTACAACCGACACTTAATTGCTGCGTGAGGTAAACCTGTAATAAATGACGGATTTTTAATCGCTGCTGTACTCACCATTCTTGCATTCCAGGCATGAGGCAGCTGTCTATTAGTGCTAAGGTGTGCGTGGCTTAACCCGATGTCCAACTTGACCCCACTTGACGGAGGACGAGACATCAATCTTCGGTCCACGAAGTACTGCATCGCTGGTGCCTCATTATCCCCTGCAAACGGAGCTAATTAAAATATTGCTTTGCACTAAAAAAAATGATTAGCCTAAATAAGTTGTGTGCCTGTAGCTATAACTTTGGACATTTTCGTGGCTACATAAATGAATGAACCTGTGCCTTTGTAGGACACAGCCTTCGCAGGTATAACCCCCATCTAAATGGTGTCCACGTACCTGTACTCGTATTGCAGTATGTTGTCTGGTAGACCTAGCACGTACGTCCGCCTTCTTTGAAGATCAAGATGAAAAGAGGGAGAGCTACATAAGCAGGGCTGGATTGGATGGGGGGGNGGGGGGGGGGGGTCAACCCACCCCACCCCACTCCGGATATGCTTATCTCGATGGTCAAATGCCGGGGCGTTTGCAAAGAACCCGGATTTGCACTGGCACCTTTCCCTATCCCCAACACACCTGCCCAGCCGAGGTCAAAGCCGCTAATAAAGGCTTAAAAAACTCATAGTGGGCTTCCTATCACGATATAAGCCCTAAAAATACCTGCAATACTCTTAATAACATGCGCATTTGACGTTGTTCATCTGTAAAGGTATAATGATTTAGTTATTATATGCCCTGCACTATATTAATATTAATACGACAGCCATTATGGTACCCTGGTTGTGAAACTGCCAAGGAAGATTTCCTATACTTTGTTCAAGCCAGGCTGATAATGCAGGTCAATATACTAAAAGCTCTACAAAACGTAAATGTTAATAGCATAAGTGACGCATAGACGCATAGTGAAAGTATAGTTATGAGAGTAATGAAAAGCCATTATTTATCATCCAAAGCAAGTCGTCTTCATTACACATTGGTTTATTTTCAATCAATTAGTTTTCAGTAGTTACTAAAGGCAGGTTCAGACACTGGGTGATTTGCTACGTCCATACAAATTTCGAATTTATTTTAAATGATAAATATGGAGACAATATTAAAATTGCACTTATGTGGAACGATGGTATTTAGCCTGGACTATACAATTCCGTTGCTAACTAATTTTTCGATAATTTCGAAGATAGACTGGTTGTGATAATCATCATCATCATCATCATCATCATCATCACCATCACGACATTTCCCTATAAGGGGTAGTCAGCGATGGAGGGAGAGCAAGCTAACCCAAAATATGAACTAAATTAAAACTTGTGAAAATAATTGTAAAAAAACTTGTGAAAGTCACAACAAGTGTCACCAAATATGACTGATGTAACGCAAACACATCCCTAATTGTATAGGTCACAACATTATTATTGGGCATGTGACTGAGCAAGTGACCAATGAAATGCTATAAAAATTATTTTTGCATTTTAAAGGAAAACTAATTCCAGCGACGCATTCTCCTGGTGTTTCTTTCTTTTGATGTATAGCCTATGTTCATTGGATTCTGATCACTTCCACTAACAGAAAAAAATTCTACCAAAAAGGCCTCATTTTCAGTCATTTCCAGATTTTTGAGATTTTTTTTCCTCATGGTATTGCGCAATATGGAGTAAATTTTATAAGCAGCCCCCTTTCCAAGCATGCGCAATGGGTGGAAGAACGTCACAGTTGCCTGCTGGACGTCAACGAGGACACAGTCATCTCCTCTCCCGTGAAGACCCCTCTACCCTTTCACCATCCTCCAGCCACATCTTCACGGTGACCTCACAACAGGGGAGGAGGAGAGGAGCATTGGTCGAATTGGAACGTCATAAACAAAGAAAGTGTGCATATAATTATTTACACACACGTGTGAGAAAGCATGCGAGTAGAAGAGATAGGGGTTGTGAATTTCTGTTCATACCATAATTGGGGTTTTTTAAATTTCAAAAGGTATTGGTATGTTGAGGTGGGAAAATGCATATTTCCCAGCCAATGCAAAGCAAAGGTGGGATTGCAGATGGGCCGCAGAGTACGGAATCACGGATATGTGAATGCACGGAGGAACGGGTGGGGCTGTACGCGTATGCATATGATTGGGGGATGGGCATCATCATTGGCTATAAATCCGAAGCGATTAAAAATATGGTAGGCACTGAAGGCCGTACGCCTAGAAAAAAGCGAGTGAAGCGGGTGGTTTTCTACGCCTGTGCCATAGAAAAATGCGAGAGTAGCGAGGGTTTTTCTAGTGATAGTATTAAAAGTATCATTTATTTATTTTTTCTTGTTGTCCAAGCATAACACCAATTAACCTTGGTGATTAAATAAACTGGAGGTACCTAAAACATACCATTCGATTGCTCATTGGAACTTCACAAATTAAAAATTCACTCTCTTTGATAAAAAAATAACTGGTGCTGAAAAAACAACAGAAGTCAGTTGGCAAACAATGCCAAAATGAATTATCAAGTCAAGCACTGCAACACCTGAATGCATGATAAAATTCGGCAGTATTGTATGTAAATCAAAATGGGTCACAATGATTTCATTACACAGTAAAAGTGGGGGATATATTAAAAACCTGGCACATTTGCTCTTTTGTAACAGCTTACATCTACATGTCCAGTCCACGAAATCACAAGAATATGCCCGCACATTTTCAGTAATCTTGAAAGAGTTTTTCCAGTTCATCAATATTATCAGTATCGAGCTTGACAATTTTCCGACCTGTGGAGAAAGAGAAGGAAGGATTAATTTAGCACATGACGCCATTGTTACAGACGTCCCAAAATAAAAGCAATAACTAACCGAAGTGGTCCTCAATCTGCTTCATGATATTCATTGATTTGCTCCCATCAACAAGGTTTATGGCTAACCCTGCCTTTCCGAACCTTCCAGTTCGTCCTATGCGATGCAGGTACGTCTCACAGTCTGCTCTGCCACTCTGATCCACTGGTAGGTCGAAATTTACAACCAGCGTTACCTGCTCCACATCAATTCCTGTCCACAAAAAAGACAAAATACGTAAAGTAGGCTGCTTTATAGTTTGTAATGGCACATGACAGAATCAAAACAGCATGTAACTCGTTTATGAATGTTTCAAATGGTTATACCTCTGGAGAGGACGTTGGTGGTTATGAGCACCTTCTCCTTTCCTTCCCTGAAGCGCTCCAGCACAGCCACCCTCTGCTCAATGCTCAGCTCTCCACTGAGCACGGCTACTGCATGGGAGTCTTCAGCAAGCTTGGAGGCAAGCCAGGTTACCGTTTTTCGTGTGTGGCAGAATATCATGGCCTGTCCAATGGTGGCTACTCCATAAAT
Source organism: Catajapyx aquilonaris (assembly GCA_000934665.2). NCBI lineage: Eukaryota > Metazoa > Arthropoda > Diplura > Dicellurata > Japygidae > Catajapyx > Catajapyx aquilonaris. The sequence continues at coordinate 27,165 of JYFJ02003535.1, read as the reverse complement.
GTTACCTATCGCTCTGTACTTGCTCTCTGGTGTACGGCAATACACATAGAGCTGCTTGATGTTGGAGAGCGACTCTTCCTCTCGCTTTAGACGGAGGACCAATGGGTTCGATATTATGGCCTCTGCAAAATCCATCACTTCCTGATCATATGTTGCCGAGAAGAGCATCATCTGGCATGTCTTGGGAATCATCCTGTGGTGGGAATAGAGGAGTATTAACTGCCATCCTTACGTTACTCTTACATGGGAGCCACGTTCACTGACCTGTGGATACGGATGCTTTGATCCTGGTGTCCCTGTGTTGCAATCATGACATCGGCTTCATCCAAAACAAATACACTGAGTCGCTTCAGGTCCAGGGATTTAAACTTCAAAGACCAGTCCAGCACTTTCCCAGGAGTACCAATCACAATTTGCTCCTCAATCTTTTCACCAATACCCACTTGAAATATTTAAAAAAAAAAATTGACACGCATTATTCAACTGTAACATGGTATGGAACAAGTACGCTACATACCTTCCTGTCCTCTAACAGCTAATCTGATCCGTATATCCGGACAAAACTGAGCCATCTTGACAGTAACTTCTGAAGTTTGGACAGCCAGTTCATATGTTGGGGACAAGCACAGGGCCTGAAAATTGCAAATCATAAGCATATTCCGGATGCAAGAATCTTCCTGCTTACCTGTGGGTATTTCTTTGTACCATCCACACGGCTCAGCATCGCCAATACAAAAGCAGCAGTCTTTCCAGTTCCAGACTGAGACTGTGCAATCATATTCTGTGGGCTGAAACAGTTAATTATAATATATTACTCTTCATATTAAATAACCAGAAGTGCTCAAAGAATGCCTTACGGATCTGCAATCAAGGTAGGAAGAGCCGTCTCCTGAATCTTGGAAGGTGCATTGAATCCCATGCCATAGACACCCTTGAGCAAGTCAGCAGGCCTGGAAAAATACATTAATTTAATTTATTTCAGCTATTTTATTTGTTTATTTATTTTATTTATTCAGACACTTTATTTCTTAATTTTATTTATTCACACACTTTATTTTTTAATTTTTAAAATTTATTCAGACACTGTATTTGTTTATTTTATTTATTCAGTCATTATTATTTTTTTATTTATTTACTTATTTTATTTTATTTAAAACCATGCATGGTAGGATTAAAAATAAAAAATAAAGAAATGATGAGACTGACACCCTTGAGCAAGTCTGCATGCCTGCACAAAATATATTCATTTTATTTATTTATTTATTTATTAACTCTAACTTTACCCAGTCTCGAGATGCTCCAAGGCCCTACAAGGACCCAGTCATGCTATATGTTAATTTACATTATTTATCTGTTCAGTCATTATATTTATTTTATTTATTTATTGAGTATATTATTTATCTTATTTTATTTTATTTTAAACCCTGTGTCCTAATGGCAGAATTTATTTTATTTTATTTAAATAAAATAATGTGACTGAAACCAACTGGTCTAAACTTCCAACTTACAGATTGAGCGCTTCAAATGTTTTGACGGAATACAGCGGTGAGTTTGGATTTTTCCTCTGGATCTCCAGGTCATTCTTGTTCTCGACCAATCCTTTCCTGATGATCTTCTGGAGAAGCGATCGCTCCGCCACATCAATATGCTCGTTCTCATCGACTCCACCGGACGCAGCAGCATCAGCCCCACCGTCCAGGTCCAAACTTCCAACCTGAAAATTGTTACAAATAATAATAATAATAATAATAATAATATTGGTCTGTACTTGAACCTTATGAGGAGTACCGTACACTTTCTTTGTTAAGTGTGGCTGTTGCATTGTTATACCTGGTCGGTGAGCTTCTTCTCCTGCGCGTCCGCCGATGCACCCCAGTCCTCCACAGATGCAGACATACTTAGAGAAGCACTTTTAATAACTCGGCGTACTTTACTTGCACAAAACGATGCCGACTTTTTCGCAACGGCATGCAACGCCGCTGCCTGCTACCTGTGCTGACCGGCTCTCTGGTTTTAATCAATGTTTTTAAAAGTGAGGTTTTGTCTAATGTGCTCGTTGCAATTAATTAGCCGGATTTAATTTTTTTTAAATAATGACAGATGCTATTAAACTTAAATACGGTTGGTAGTCGCACAGGGTTGCCAAGTTGTATCCGGCGAATGGCGGAAATGTGGTTGTTTCTTAAAATCGCTTAAAATTGATGCTAATTTTTATTTACAATTGTGTAATGAGCTATACATTAATTGCCCTCACCATTAGGAATAAGTTGATTGCATTGTACACTGGGAAATGGTTGTAGATAGGACGAACTTGTTCTGCACATACTAACTGGATTACTGGTAGTGTATTGGATTAATATGGTTTGACCAGGTTGACTATTAATTAATTTAAGTTTTAAATCATTAATTTACAGCGGAACATGATGGCAGAATCAGGCAGACCTTTGTCACAGCTGCTGCGTGAAGGTGTCCTGCGTAATAGTGAACCAGCCGTTTTCCGTGGACTTATCGAGGACTGGGCTCTGGCTTCTTATGCATTGGACGATTGGGCAAGAATATTTGAGGACCAGAAATTGTGCTTTCGTGTTGGAAGAATGCAGGGTCGGAAGGTATGATAATAACTACAACGGACATGCATTTTAAAAACTAGGACATGATCCGTTTATGTCACACAGCAGTTGCTGATTGTAGAACAAAACTGGATTACCATACGTAGAAACACAGTTGCGATCCTCGTTTGGTTGCACTCAATTATGTGTTATTATTCGGCGAAAGCTTCAAGTTTCATTACTTTCAGTCGCCTGAGTGGGAGAGATGTTGCAGCGAGGAACATCTGACATTCTCAGATTTCGTGGCGTGGCAGGCTGGTGGTGCTGTCATGAACAAAGCCAGTAGGTTTGCAGGCATGTCCGCTGATGATAATTGGGCGTACTTTGATTACAAGTACATGCACAAGGTGTTTGAAGAGAAGGACAGTCTTCTGAAAGTAAGAGCTTTTTGATTACTTAACCATTGAGAAATCCGCTACAGTTCTTAACTTTTCAGAGTGTTGATTGGAGTCCGTTGGGTTTTCCGGAGCTGGATGGCAGCAATTCAACAATGTGGATTGGAAGCAAAGGGGCCAACACTCCGTGTCACTACGATCAATATGGGTGCAATCTTGTGGCTCAACTTCTTGGCAGGTTGGTGAACTTTACACCGAGGATGTTACAAGACGTAGGGAAAAAATTTGTGGGATTGGTCATAAACCTAACAGATCTCGTATTCCAGGAAGCGATGGTTGCTTTTTCCACCAGAAGAATCTGAGCAGTTGCGTCCAACCCGCATCCCCTATGAAGAATCAAGCGTGTATAGTTCTTTAGGATTTTCAACATGTCACCTTCCAAGCGATGCAGGTATATGTTACAAAGTGTTTCATGCAGGTATGACAACTAATTGTAACGTTCAGGCCTGATGAACAGCAGGTGCGTCCTGGTGGATCTGGAGCCAGGGGAAGTCCTGTACGTTCCTCCCAAGTGGTGGCATTTCGTGGAGCACCTGGAAGTCTCAATTAGCGTCAACACCTGGGTCCCGCTTGACGAGGACAAAGATGCTCGTGTGAGTGAAGCTCTGGTGAAGTGGTTAATTGGCTCCCTCAGCAGGGTCATTCCAGGAGACATTCAGAGCATGCTCAATCCCACCGAGGTAAGGCTGGCGCTGGGAGTGCTTCAGTTAAATCGCTGCTTGTTGTTTCATGGGTGGTTTGTAGTTACGGCTGTACCCTTTATAATTCAGAATGACCTGCCAGACATTCCAGCGTCTGTCCTTGAAGGATATGTCAAGACCTGTCTGAACACACTCCAGGATGCCCCGAACGACAGAGGAGAACCTGAGTCCAAACGGCAGAAAAGGGAATGCGGCGCCACGTCATGGGAAGATGTGGCCAGAACTCACAAGAATGTTTTACCCCTTGCCTCAGTGCCATATAAAACAATCTGGGAAAAATATCACACACGTGCAATTCCAGAAAAGTTGCATTTACCAAGTACAAGTAATTACAAAGAAGTACCTGCAGAACTTGACTGTGATAAGAACAATTTCTGTCGCATGATCATCCAAGCCTTTTCACATCCTCGTGTTATTAATGAAGTGAAAAGTGTTTTAAAGTCGCAGATTCTTTCCAATAAGTAAAGTTGCCCATATTTTCTGTTACACTGGAATGTTAATGTCAGATAATAAAAGAATAAGACCAATGCCCTTTCATCCAGGGAAAAAATTCTCTGTACTGTTACACATTGAACATTTCAGTATAACCCAGTCGAAAAATCCTGTTGATAAATTGAGAAGCTTATGCCCATTAAAGCAGTAGGCCTACTAATAATTGTGGGGTTAAGTGAAATGTGCTTTGAGCCAATAATATCCTTTATTGCCTTCAGTCTTATAGTACGATTGTCTTTATGCCACACTCAACATACAAGTTGTTCTTAAATCAATCTGGCAAATATCTTTTTGAGTGTGAGAATGCCATGTTTTCTCAGAGACAAAAGCAACCCCAGGCTGTCAGAGTTGCATAAAATTCCTTATGTGCTGCTGCCAGTCATCTCGTGGAGGGATGGCCAATGACTCCTCCAGCACTACCGCAAAACCTCTATACAGACCTGGCAATGGAACATACTGTACCTCACGTTCCAACAGAATTGGTTTCAGCACAATTCCCCCCTCCCCAATAACTAGCAACAGCAGACAAGATGAAGGCATCCGCGCAATCAAAATATTCCGCCAGACTGACATCAAGGAAAGTGTCCCTTCAACAAAAAAAGAAATTCACACTTTAACAAAATTAATTACTTCCTTGCTTTCCTGTACTTATGGAAGTATTCCTACCGTCCTCATTGGAAAAAAGAAAAAAAACTAAGAAATGAAAATCGACTGGTTTAAATTAAGCAGTTGGCCAACCATAGTAACGCTAACTCTTCCATTCTTACTTCAGGATTAAAAAGTTTAAAAGAAAAGTATCAAAATCTTATACCTTGTTCAGAACTTGTCAAACATTCTGGTCATTTACAGGGGAAAAGAAAAAAAAACAAAAACAAAACTGGCTATGAAGTTAGCGTTTGAACAACAACATAAGTAAGTCAGTCAATTTGATAACACACAAAAAAATTAACAACATGGCAAATCCAAATAAAGCTTCAGGTAAGGACCCGTATAACCTTGGAAAAATCCTAGAACACATGTGGTGGCCTGATTCTGCACATCTCTTCTGAGGGTTTCCTCAGCAATAAATTAGTTCTCGTGGAAGAGTTGCTCCAGCTCGTCTAGGTTGTCGCTATCTAGTTTGACGATCTTACGGGCTGCAGGTATTAAAAAGGATTTAGAATATTAAGATGCATTCAAATGGCAAAACTGTGTCACATTATGCACAACAACTAACCAAAGTGGGTTTCGATCTGTCTTACGATGTCCATGGTTTTGCTACCATCCACAAGGTTAATGGCAAGTCCTGCCTTGCCAAAACGCCCTGTCCGTCCAATGCGATGCAGATAAGTGTCGCAATCGGCTCGTCCACTCACATTCACGGGCATGTCATAATTGACCACCAGGGTGACCTGCTCCACGTCAATGCCTGTCCAGAACACAGCATTATACTCATTACTACCCATTTTCACAACAATATCATCTTATGAAAACACACCTCGGGAGAGCACGTTAGTGGTGATCAGCACCTTTTCCATTCCGTCCCGGAAGCGCTCTAGAACGGCCACCCTCTGTTGAATGGTTAGATCTCCGCTGAGTATGCCCACGGCATGGCCATCCGTAGCAAGTTTGGCGGCAAGCCAGGCAGCAGCTTTACGGGTGTGGCAGAAGATCATGGCCTGGCCAATAGTGGCCACCCCATATATGTTTGCAATGGCACGATATTTGCTCTCTGGTGACCCGCAGTCGACATACAACTGCTTGATGTTTGAGAGCGACTCTTCCTCTCTCTTTAGACGGAGAATAATCGGGTGTTCGGGGATAATGATCTCCGCAAAGTCCATAACATCCTGATCATAGGTTGCCGAGAACAGCATCACCTGGCATGTCTCGGGAACCAATCTGAAGGAAAAGGAAGATCAGTATCATGCAGATTAAACATCCAACAGCAGGTTTTTGTGTGACAGATGCATGAGATGTTGAAAACCCCCAACGAAAATTCAAATATGCCATCTAAAAATCTGCATTCAAATGAGCTTTAATTTTCTCACAACACATGCGGTGAAAAATTGCTAAAAATTTCCTCGACTCTGGGCTAAAAGGCATATTGCCTTGATCCTTTGCTCATGTGATTTTGTCTAATATTTTAAAAGAATATTTTTTGCACATTTTTATATTTCCTCATGGCAAGTATTAAAGGCTTAAAAAGTTGTAGTTACTGGATGGAAAGTTGCAGAGTATTCACACTTGCATTACTAGGGATCAACATCTGGGATGCCAGATGAAATAATTACATGTTTCTTTACTGTTCTGTCGACTTCATGACTGTAGTTGTGTTGAGTATGAAAACTTACTTGTGGATCCGGATGCTTTGATCCTGATGCCCCTGCATTCCAATCATGACATCAGCTTCATCCAGGACGAACACTGCCAGCTGGCTCATATCAAGAATCTTAAACTTGGTTGACCAATCGAGAACTTTCCCAGGAGTACCAATCACTATCTGCTCTTCAATCTTCTCCGTTCTTCCCACTTTATCAACAAAAAAAATAGCAAGCATTAAACAGATAGCTTTATGAAACTTCTTGTCCAGACATAGTGTACAATATTACACCACATGGCTGGCACAATAATTGTGCCAGCAATGTGGTGTAATATTGTACACTCAAATTATTCGAGTCATTTGAAACTAGTTTAGAACAGAAGTAGCCACAAAATTCCAGATGAAGTAGAGGCAATGCTTTCAGTTTGCATACTGTGCTTCTTGCCCGCAAAAAAGTTGCGCACACATTAATTGCATGGTGCAAAAAAGGCCTTTAGACTACACTATTGTGATAACCAGGTTCCACAAGATTAATCAACATTTACTTATAAGGGAAATGACTACATACCATCCTCTCCACGAACAGCCAATTTGATCTTAATATCCGGACAAAACCGACCCATCCTGGTGGTGACATCTCCAATTTGGACAGCCAACTCGTATGTTGGTGCAAGACACAGAGCCTGGAAGTTGGGGCATAACGAGAGTTTAAGACAAGGTTGGCACCATGATGTCTGCTTACAATAAACTACAGTACTTCTTACCTGTGGGTAATTCTTTGTACCATCTACCCGGCTCAGCATAGCCAGCACAAATGCGGCAGTCTTCCCAGTTCCAGACTGAGACTGGGCAATCATGTCAACAGGGCTACGGAAACATGAACCATTAAAATATTATTACTAATTTGTACAAAATAATTCCAGTTCACACCATTACTACACAGCATTCCTTTATACAGTTGGAATTTCAGAAAAAGGATTCTCAACCTGTATTAATAATGCGACCAAAGTTAAAATTATTGACTCTCAAACATTAACCAGCAGTAGTACACTATATGAACTTACGGATGAGCCATCAAGGTGGGCAGCGCAGTTTCTTGAATTTTGGATGGAAAGTCAAATCCCATCTTGAAAACTCCCTTCAGTAGGTTGGGAGGCCTTTAAAAAAATTGCAATAAATCGGCAATAATGAAAATTATTGTAGAATAAGGGGAATCCAAATAGGAATCATCTGAACTTACAGGTTGAGTGCCTCAAATGACTTCACAGAATGCAGAGGCGAGTTTGGGTTTCGCCGTTGGATCTCCAAGTCATTTTTGTTCTCAACTAATCCCTTCCTTAGAATCTTCTGTAGGAGAGACTTCTCAGCCACATCTAGGTCTTTGTCATTATCATCTGGCTCTGCCTGTGCTGAGGGTGCTTCAGCATGGCCCACTGGCACTTCAGCATGGCCCACTGGCACTTTGGCATGGCCTACTGGCACGTCACCAACACCAGCCAAAGCGTCAACCTGCAATGAAGCCTAAACAAGCCTTTTAGAACTCTTTTTGTGTAGTAAATACAGGCCCCCCCTGCAAAAAGCAGCCTGCCTGTAATTTTGGTTCATCTCTATACCAAACGAAGTCATCGATAGACCTCCAAAATGCACTGAAGTTCATATCTGCAACTATTTTCATTTTCAAATGAAAAGTGTGGGACACTCTGTTCATACGGGGTCTGGGAGGAGTCGTCGTTAGTCTTTTGTTTCTCCCCCTCCTCTTGTGATTTTTGTGCCATATATCTTCATGTCTGTAAATGTACATCGACAGAGCTTCAAAATAAGTCAAAGCCCATCTCTGTAACCTTTCCAGTTTTCGAGAACAATGGAGGAGAAAACTCATCCGCTTTTTGCAAGGGGCTCCGTTATTTTGTCCAGCCCCTGTATATTCAAGAAGTGGTAACTCATTTCCCATTTTGCATAGGCCCATACATTTGTAGTATTCCTGCAGTCTTAGTTGTTTTTTTTTTTTTTTTTTTTTAAATCAGCTCCCTGATGGAAGTGATGAATAAAGGTGTCACTGTATTAGCCAAAAACTGATTCACCTATCCAAAGATTGAAATTTCTAATGTCTGTTGGCATTGAACATCAATAGATTTTTGCAGGCCACAACCCCTTGCAGGCCCATTCAACCTAATATGAACAGCCCATACCTTGGATGACCACTAAATATATGTGGTTTAAAGCAACCATTTGAATAGTAGGCAGCATTAGCCGTAGCAATTGGAATAGCATTTTATATTATCCTGTATACGAGTGTCCACCGTAATAATATTTGGGATTTATAGTACTGAATACAGTAGGTGTTGACTGACAGAACTTAGCAAGGGGATTCCAGCCATGCTGGTTTGAAGAATGCAATGTTTTCTCCAACCAGAGCACAGAAGAACAAAATTGAGTCAACCAGTCTCTATATCTGCCCACCCAGAATAAGCCATACCTCCAAAAGTCCCCATCGACGGGACGGAAGATGTGGGGCGGGACCCTCCATCAAACCCACTGCTCAAAATGCTGAGGATCACTCGAGGATCACAACAGATTCTGGATCTCATACAGCCCAATTGTCAAAAGGAAGGAAGGAAGGGAAGCCGGGAAGCCATCACAGGAAAGGAAGGCCGATTTGTAGCAGCTACTTTTAACAGTATCGAATCGATACGCCTCGGTGTAGATATATCGATATTTTCGAATTTCAGGACTGTCGTTTTCCATGTTATGTGCAGTACACTCGAGTACACTACAGGTAGTTCTCAACATCTTTAGAATTACGCAAAGTGCTAATTATTACACCACGAGATAAATATTCGTGCCCACTTCAGCAGCAGTTATAATTTGTCAAGGCCACGTGGCCGGATTAATTGATAATGGTTATCGCGATAACGGCTATTAATGAATGGCTATTTCCCGCTGGAAAAAATAATGCCGTCGAGAGCGCCTGCCAATTAATACTAATAATTAGATTTAATTGACGGGGTATAGTTAGGGAATAATGCAGTACTGGTTATGTGCAGAATGGCGATAAATTATGACAAGGCACAAAGTGACATGAAACCAAAATCAGTAAGAGCAAGGAGGTTGCCAGATTTTCCGTCCCAAGGGTAAAAACACCCTAACTGCAAAACTCTAGTAAGGGTGAATATAAAGTCGTGTACAAGCCCTTTTTTTCACCCTTACTATAGTTTTGCAGTTAGGGCGTTTTACCTTGGGACGGCAGAGATGCACAATGGGCAGTTGATTGTTTGAATTGTAGCCAGATACTGGCATACATACTGGCTGAAATGTTGCAGACTTTGCCAGCATCAAATTGGTATTGCTGAACAGGCCAAATTTTAGTTGGTCGCAGAAGAACCAAATACCGCGCAGCACAACCTCTTGTCTTTTTTCCTTTCTCCTGTCCTTCCCCTTCAGGTTGCTTACAGGGCATGTGGGTGGGCACCCTTCAGCTGCATAAATGTGAGCTACTTTGTGAAACCATGCTGCACACTCACCTCCTGGCACTTGGAACAAAAAACGCAAATGGAGATGATCATCATCCATGATGCCCATTTATCGCTTCTTTGCTAGTAAAATGCTTAAGGTTATCTGGTTGAATTTATTAGGTGGAGAAGTCCTATGAGCGGTGCACTTATGGGATTAGGCAGTAACGCAGTATGCCGTGAATACACAAAACAGTACATTTTCCTCTAAGGGTAGTCAGCATTGAAGGAGATGCAAGTTAATCCCTGCCATCATAGATTAGTTGAAGATAGCAAGATCACCAAAGTGCAATTCATGTAACAGTTTACACACTCCTTCCAGATTTCATGCTGTCAGCCGCAAAATAAGTTTAATGCACATGGGCAGTACAACTCCTGAACACATAGTGGGAAATGGTGTACAGCAGGCAAATATACCATTACAGAGAATGAAACACATTCGCTCAGCCTACACCAGCATCATACTACCATATAAAGCACATAAATCATAGAATTGTATCTGACAGGTAAACACCATAGCTACCAAGGGGTAAATCACTCGGCAGTTGAGCGTTGTAAAAAGCCGGACTTGTCAGACTTGGTCGGACTTGGCACCTTATACCATACAACGGACTTCATGAGTGATTTACCCCTTGATAGCTACATTTCCTGTGTTGGAATCCACAATATGGGAGTTTGCAACTGAGGGAGAAAAATGACATGGCAACTAGTAATCTTCTCTTGATTTTTGAACATAATCACTGCATTCGTATAAGCACCCTACAGTGCATTACCTATTTGTCCAAAGCAGGCAGGCAACCCTCATAACCAATTTTCTCATGAACACATCATTAAAAAGTAATCCTGATAAATGTAAGCTAATGGTTTTTAGGAAAGGTGGAAACATGTCATATTGCATTAAATAGTACTCAGGATAGTCAGGAATACGTCAAGTGAAAATGACATCCGAATTTAAATACTTGAGGGTTATGTTTGCTTCTTCCAAATTTTGGAAAAAAAAGCAGCACTAACCCTAACAAAATCTGAGGCTGCTATTCCAGCTTCATCCTTAGGATATTATTAAAATTGGAAGCTCACAATTTCAAAACTTCCATTAAGTTATCTGAAGCCAAAGTGGCATCCTATGGCTCAGTACGTGTGAGCTCTAGGTCAAGTCCAAAGATAATAATTATTGTTTAACATAATGAACAATTCTTGGGATTATTATTATTGAGTGGCTACCCCCACTGTCCATATTGATTCAAACATTTATAGATAACACCATCCAGCATGATGATTCCAACCCTTCTGCATCTGTAAAAAAAAATACTACTTGGAACTAGTCATATCATTTCTTAAGTCAGGATTACATTGCACTTAATTTCCTCACCCATTTACTTAGATTATTATGGACCAACCTTCCCTGTAGCAGACAATAGTTATGGTGCGCAGCCTACAACTTTACCTGGCCAGATGTTGACTATTGCTCATTCATCCCTCTATAAATCACTATAACATCTACCTCATGTGATAGTTCCCAGGAACACATTATATTTCTCGCTTTGCAATAAGCCATTTCTTCCTGTCCATGGAGAGGTGGTAATAGTTAGGCTCTAAATCCCAGGTGATCAAAAAATTTAATCTTGAATTGTTGCAGCAGGGTTCCAAGTTCCAAGTTGCAATCCAGCGTTCAAGAATCGCGGAAATGGCTGGAGGCAGACCTGTATGACATAGAACCCTTTACGCAAGTAGATTTGCAACCATTTCAAGTGGTGCAAAAATACAGAAGCAAAACATCTTGTAGTGTCTGATGTTTGGAGCATGTATTGTCTCCTGAAAAAATCTGCATGTACTTTCAGCCAACATTGTTGTGGATGGTCAATCATCTAAGTACTCTGTGAGTGCCACTATCTGCAGGACATGCCTCACTTGCAATGACCAAGGAATGTTATGTAAGTACCAGCACCTGCATTGTACACAAAGAATGAGTGTCTGATAGGCTATGAGTACATGTTTTGACACAGTCTTGCATATCATCTGGCTTGAAATGGCGAGTACCACACACAACGTGTGTAACTCGATTCCTATTTCTATATTGCTTTACTTGCACCCTTTTACTCAAGTGCAATTTCTTATGAATCATTTCCCCACAAAAAACCCAGAGAATAATAAACTCACATGATGAACTTACAAGTGATCAGCATGTACAGGTCATATTATAGTATCCTTATGGCCCCATTCAACATTTCATTGCAATGTAAACAGTTCCAATGAGAGTCAATGCAGGTGAATTAATCATTTATTTTGACATGATCATTCCCTCTGCCTTAGCTAAGGGTCAGACCGGGTCAGACAATTAGGCAAATATGGCATGTTTTCAATGGAATGTCCAACCCCTTTCCCTTCCATTGCAGCCCTACGTTTTTCTTGATCAGTCAAAAGTGCACCCGAATGGAATTATTAAACACGTTTTGATTGCAGCCTCTTCATTTTGACATCCATTAATGAGTTACACCCTAAACATTTGTGCTAGTAATACGGTAAGCAGTTAAGTCCCAATACTGGATAGCTTCCTGTCTGCAAATTTTTATCAGCCTATAGAACAATTAGCTGGTTGTTTAACTTATTTGCACACATTGGTACACAATCTTACCTACATAACTGGCACCAGAATATTTATGCAACCCCCAGCGGCTATGGTAGCACAACTGACTCCCATGCACCTAGGCCTGTGCAACACATAGCATAGGATATCCCAACACTGCAGCTATAATTCCCTTCATTTGACCTTCACACACCCTCAGTTTATGTGAAATATAAAACCACACACCAAGGTACTGTAGTTCGAGCAACTGGTCTGTTGGTGAGTTTAAACCAGCGAGCACAATATGGTGTTACTGACACTGCAACCTGGCACTGGACAAATCCTGGCATGCACATGACATGGCCAGACTACCCAAGGCTTAAAAAATCCGCCATGATAAAACCTTAATAATAATTATTTTTTTAACAGGTTGCTTATAAAATTTCGGCGCTTTTTTGGGGGCGAGTGGGACACCCTGTAACACCCACTTGTTGTAGCCCATGCCCGATCCTAGCTATCTGCAGGGTCTGCATGCTGCTTTTACGGCCTTACCTCCAGCAAGCCCCACCTACGTGAGGGCAGCATCTTAGGGAGTCCAGCCATCACGAAGCAGCACCGCTGGACACGTCTTGTTGTCCCCGAAGGAGGTTTGGAGACAAAGGAAAACGGCGTGCACTGCAGGCTGTACCGACGATGTTCAGCCTTCTCGAGCAATGGCGCCCACCTTGGCACCTTCTAGCTTTCCAGATGGCACCACCTGCTCCCACTGGGCCCTGCAATAACGTAGCCGCTACTCGAAAATATCCAATCCGTCGAATCGGCGGCGGTGGCTGCATATCGATAAGCAATATCGCCAACAAAACCAAAATCATCGAATCGATATCCCCCCCCCATGCAATGTCATCAATAATAATAATAATAATAATAATAATAATAATAATAATAATAATAATAATAATAATAATAATAAATTAATAATAATAATAATAATAAAATATTGGTTTTTCGCTTAACTGCAATGGTTACAATTGTAAAAACCTTGATGCTTTTACCAGCACAGTGAGTTTCGGATTTAAAGTAGAAAATAGGATGTAATGTGTATGCAGTTTTTGAAACTTGTCAATCATTACGTACACGCACATACAGGGCCACAATTTCCATTTCACACTCTCACTAGGGAAAAAAAACACTGCACAATGCACATTGACTGTTGAGTAGATCACTATACTTCTGCATGGAGTACTAGAATCAAAATGCTGATGAAGGTAGAAAACGTAGCTTTTATTGTCCTTGTCTCAACTAAGTGCTTTTTAGTAACAGAATATGACAAATGTGACACAGAAAGTATGTTTTGGATTTCAAACATACACTTGCATGGTACATTTCTTCCAGTTATTCAAATGTTTAGTATAAATGAATCACATTAATCACTTGGCAGTCAACAAAGACGAGACACTTGAACACTACAAAACACAGCTACAAATACATAATGATTACTTGCAGGAGTCACATTCCCGACCTTCCCCCTGCACTTCCCTGACCCCCAGTGTACTTGTGGAAGTCACGTGCACAACAGGTCGAGTTTGCACAAAAATACAACAGGTTGCTCAATAGCATGTTTAAAATTAAGAGTTTTCAAAAAATCATGGCATTGTGACCTACCTACATATTGCAAGTATGGTACAAAAGCGCAAACAAAAAAGAACGTATCAAAATGGGACTTACAATGATGTGAAAAATATCCGCAATTAGGAAAGCATCTTGAATAGTTGTGAAACATATGGCAAAACAGAACATACAAGTGTTATTGAAACTGAAAGAGTTTTAGAAAATCGTACACACATGGGAGACTCTCTGGAGAACATGGCACCCAACTTGCTGCCATTTCCACAATCAATCATCTTAAAACACTTAAGATTTGAAAAAAAAAAAAAAAGAGGCCAGCAATGCATATACTGATGTCATTATGACACTACTACTTTCTGGGACTTGAAAAAAGGGCTAAATCACCTGCCACATATGAGACTTTCTGACCTCAACAGTAGGTCTACCTTATCTTTACACATATACACTTGTCAGTTACAAGCTGAGTTTATACGCTAACAAAAAGTCGAGGGCAAAATGTCTCCAATGTATCATAAGTAACTTCTAAGCATTATCATCATTTTGGGGCAGGAAAAATAAAAAATTAAAAAAATCTTCAGCACTCACTTGTCAGTGTCAGTGGTACTGTCTGGAGAATCAGAGGATCAACCTTGCTGACGTTTTGGCCTCAATCATCTAAATACGCCGATCTTTGAAAAGATCTGGCAACAAGGTATTATTAATAAGGCCCTTTACAATAGCAATTGCAGCTTGCAACTTGAAAAAACTTAAATACATGATATACATCCCTTGTGACAACATCTCCGTATACAAGTCCTCTTCAACCAGAGACATGGAAAAACAATTAGTAATCCTGGAAGAGCTTTTCCAGTTCATCCACATTGTCACTGTCCAGTTTGACAATTTTCCGGCCTGCAAAGAGAAAGAAGAAGAACAGTAGCAACAATACTGTACTATGGGTGGAATTTTCGTCGCACTGCTAGTTACTACTAACGTAGCAGTTCCCAGACTTTCAGTTCAGGAAGTGCCTTGCAGAAAACATGGACGAGGGTAGCATCAGGAAACAGAGTGTCCAGCTGACTTTTTCCTCATTGCGCAGGTGCACTCCCATCCCTAAGTCCTATAGGAAGCATACTAAGTTATTCATGGCATGGCCTCCAAGGTTGCAAGCCCACTTAATTCCATATGCATACTGCCATTTGCTAGTCAACTCCAATAAAAAATTGCAATTTTGATACATTCACAGCCCCACTAGACCTAGAAGGTCTTTGAAATGGCCCACTTGGAAAACCCCTGCTCCAGACTCCACAAATTTTTACATAAACTTGACTGCACTTTTTTTAACCTGTAATAATAAGTTATAACTACGGGGAGGCATGGTGACCAGCTCGGCTTACTGAGCGGAAGGTCCTGGGTTCGAACCCTGCCTGGGATTTCCCTTTCGCCTGCATCAGGAGGGCCTCTGACCCGCGGCTTGGAGGTGTCAGGCAACCTAAGCTCCTGGGGGACTGCACATGACCATCAGTGTACCGACATTGCAGTTGCACCCTTGGCCCCTCCCCAAAAATCCTTATCCCTACCCTACGTCCTTGATTCCTTGCACCAGAGACTACTAAAGATCAAATTGAACACAGAAAACTGATGGTGGTCTGCACAATATGGGCATTGTTCTCTATCATGGGGTAAAATAAATTTTAACAAATTTAAACAAATCAGTTATAACTAACCAAAGTGATTCTCGATCTGCCTGAGCACATTTATGGAATGGTCATCCTCCACCAGGTTGATGGCAAGTCCCGCCTTTCCGAACCTTCCGGTGCGACCTATGCGATGTAAGTAGGTCTCACAGCTGGCTCTTCCTATTTTATCAACGGGCAGATCGTAGTTCACCACCAAGGTGGTCTGCTCAACGTCAATTCCTGCGCAAATAAAAATCAATATCACCATGCAGTAATGGTAAAAAAAAAAAGCTACTTTTTGTACACTAAGATATGAAGAAGTAAGGTTTTCTCAAAAAATTACATTTCAAATGATTACCAATAGGTCAATTAAAACCATATGACAAATACTATAATCCCACAAATTTAAAAGTAAGGTTTAATTTCATTTCAAAAATAAATGACTATATTTTTGAAATGACATTAAACCTATAGGTTAATGTGACACAAATGCACCACACTCAATATGTACTATTAAAAATAAGGCATTAAAATTATCAATTACTTAATCAATTATTGAAGTTTGTACTGCATCGCAAACAAATGTTAAACTCATTTATTGCTACCCACTTTCCAACCAGGAAGAACTCAAAAATACACACACCTCGAGACAGGACATTGGTGGTGATGAGTACTTTCTCCAACCCTTCCCTATAGCGTTCTATCACAGCTGCCCTCTGCTCAGTGGTAAGCTCTCCGGTCAGCAGCGCCACAGCATGACCATCAATACTCATCTTGGCTGCCAACCACGCAGCTGTTCTACGTGTGCGGCAGAAGATCAGAGCCTGACCAATAGTTACCACCCCATAAATGTTGGCTATAGCACGGTATTTCTCATCAGGTGTAGGGCAGGCCACATACAACTGCTTGATGTTGGTCAAGCACTCCTCCTCTCGCTTCAGGCGGAGGATCAAGGGGGTCTGCTTAATTATGGCATCGGCAAATTCCATTATCTCCTCATCATACGTAGCTGAGAACAGCATCCTTTGGCATGTGTCAGGCAGGGTCCTGCAGAAAGATGGTAAGGAACTCCTCATAAGTGATACCACACATGAGGTAACGTGATCAAGCATTTCAAGGAGCTGACTTCATGCACCATGCAATAAGTAAAGAACATATTTTTAGGTTTTCGCCTACTCTTTAATTCTGTATAGGCAGAACACCGGAACCAGAATAAATATACGAACGCTAGTTGGAAAATAAGTTTCGCGATGCTACAGTTTTGACACCATGCGATGGACAGGGTAAAGAGGAGCAAGGGCAGGTACGTTGCTCCTTCCTCTACTTTATAGGCTGGGTAGGCGCCTACTTGCAACTAATGCGCCGGAGCGGCAGCCGTTGGACGAGACCCAGTGGCCAGCAGAGCGTGCCCGCCCACATTCCTCCATGAAATGTCATGCCAGACAGAGTGTTGGTCACATGGACTAAGGCACAAGTTAGGACACACTGCATACACTGTCGGTAATTGCTGTGGCCGGTAGTTCATGTCTCTGGTTGTCCTTTACACTTGCGACCTTATTCTAAAATTGCTGGCACCATATTGCCGCACCATTTGCTCAGACACAACATCTCCAGACCATACACTCCACTAGCCAGTGATGAATGTCGTATGTCAAATGTCGAACACTGGTAGCGAACATCTGCCCTCACTTCTGTCTTAGTCCATGTGACCAACACTCGCTGTCTGGCATGACTTTTCCTGGAGGCATATGGGTGGGCATATGGGTCGTCCAACAGCTGCCGCACCTGCGTATAAGCTGCAAGAAGGCACCTACCTGTACTGTAAAGTAGAGGAAGGATCAATGTATCTGCTCATGCTCGTTTTTACTCTGTCCATCGCATGGCATCGAAACTGAAGCATCGCGAAACTTATTTTCCGACTAGCCCTCGTATGTTTCATAACACAAGGACCTCAAAAGTCGTAGCTTTAAAACAGTACAACCTAAAATTGCTTATTCAGGGCATTGGAACCTAAGTGGCTTATTAGCGCATATCTCCACCTTTTTGACATCGTTCTGTAAGATTTGTGAGAGTTCTGTGGGTTTTCCGTTCAATGCTTTGCTTCCACTTCAACCTGTGATGGGCAAAGAAGTTGTAGGTATGTCGGATTAACTTTTCATCACTTTTCACGTACAATCCAGTTACTTTGTGTGAGGTCGAAATGTAGTTTTCTGCATATAATGATGTGTTGTCAGACAGGCATCACCAACTAACCGCCGAAAATATAGAACCAGCAACTGCTAGTGTGTTATTGTGCTGCCAAGAGTAGGCTGTAATACTACTGTATAGAATGAAAAGAAGTTAAAACCTGATTGATTGTTACTGCCTATTTATGAGCCTATTTTAGTTGTTTTCAGGAACTAAATGCCTACCTTTTCGAAGGGTTTTTGGAATCTAAAAATCTGTTCTTTACACATCATGGAAAAATTAACATCTTTCCACCTTTGACATCACTAACAAGCTAGGCTTTCCTCACTCTGAGAGGAATATTAATTTTTCTATGATGTACATACAGAAACTGGTGAATTAACTAACAGTCAGTTAGGACAAAATTGGGGCACAATAATACTGCCGTGTCAACTTACTTGTGGATGCGCATGCTCTGGTCCTGGTGCCCCTGCTGACTGATCATGATGTCAGCTTCATCCAAAACAAACACTTCAAGGCGTTTCAAGTCAAGGACTCCGTACTTCAGACACCAATCCAGAACTTTTCCAGGGGTGCCAATAATAACCTGCTCCTCAATATTTTCCCCTGCAGCCACTTTATCAGAGAAATCAATCATTAGAAAGGATTTCGAAACTGAATAGATATCATGGTCATCAGCAGCACATAATTATATTACCCTACATTTAATGTGGCAGTTGCTTTCCAGATGCTGCCATTTTGACTCAACCTGAGCTGGGGCCAATGCAGCTAACCATACAAAAGTTCATCACATTACAGGCACATTTGTCATAGGTGCATTGGTCCGAAGGCATACAGTATTATTCTTATATATGGTGTTACAGTACCCTGCATTAATGGCCATGCACAGACACCGCCATCTGGCGGGAACGAGCGGAAGTAGATTAAGTTGGTTGCGTCCAAAATGCTTGGGACAGCTCAAGGCTTCTCACGAGTCCGCTCAAGGCTGCTCAAGACATCGCGGTGAATTAACAGGCATTCACGTGGTACGTGTAATAACTGGTTCACAACCTCAATACATTGATGGGAATCGCAATGGCCTTATAATATTCATCCCACAGATACATCTGTGATCCGCTGTGATCCATCTTTGTAGCAAGCGTTTGAATCAACCGCGATATCTTGAGCTGTCCAAGTATTTTGGACGCAGTCCACCGGCGCCTAATTTCGTTCTTGGACAGGTGGCGATGTCTGTGCATGGCCATTAATGCAGGGTACTGTACAAGTTCGTGGGTTGTTATTAGTTATTACTAATATCATCCAAAGTAGTTATTTTTGTGTAGCTTGTTATGCCCCGATCCAGAGATCTCTTTACTATATATCAGGTGGTCGAATGTAGCACTTGTTGTACAGGGTGGTCACAAATTCATACCTACCAAAATGATATACGGGTGGTAGCAGGTGGGCATGGAAGACGAAGCATGGCATGGGCTTGAAAGGCCGTCAACGAAGTGCATCCTGACAAGTATGGATACCCCGTGCATCCCTGCATCGCTGGTTGCCAGGGTCAGGCAATGGTGTAGGAGTGCAAGGGCCTCGAACAGGCAACCAGCAATGCAGGCATGTACAGGGGTTTCCATACTTGTCAGGATGGTTATCGTCGATGTCAAAGGTCGACACTCCTAGATGTAGCATCAACGGCCTTTCTGACCCATGCCATGCGTTTATCATACTCACCCCCATACCACCCATATCATTTTGGCAAACAAATTCGTGACTACCCTGTAGAATAGGGGACCTGGATCAGGGCCCAATGAGCTTCAAAAAAATTAGTTTCAAGCAACATTTCCTCTAACTAAAAGTACCCATATACTTGGAACACCATGTATGTATTTGTTGCTGGCAATTTGCGTAAAGATTTGTCACCGAATTGTTGTCTGTGCTAGCATAGCAAATAACTGTCACATCACCTGGAAAATATGTCTCAACCAATCAAGTAGATGGCCTTTTTGTTTGTTTGGTTAGTTGATGGGGAAGAAGTCAAGAGAAGAAAGGCCAACTGGCTCTTACGGTCTTTGAAATTACTGCTCAGGCAGAGGGTCTAATAATGTATGTACTGATGATGACCTCTAAGAAATTAGAAACAACGTACTGTTCTCCCCTCGAACAGCCAACTTAATCTGTAAGTCTCGGCAATACTTGGCCATTTTCTTGGTGACAGCTGCTGTTTGGAGTGCAAGTTCATAGGTTGGGGACAAGCAAAGGGACTGAAAGTTAAGGAACAAAAAATATTTCATACAAGGGAGGTAGCGCAATATGCCATGTCTTTCCCAATCATTCCTTACCTGAGGGTACTTCTTGTCAGGATCCACTCGACTCAGCATTGCCAGAACGAAAGCAGCAGTCTTCCCTGTGCCAGACTGAGACTGGGCAATCATGTTTTGGGGCCTGAAGGAGCACAAACCATTATGGAATATTGTACCAAACTGTACACCACAAAAACATTAATTTATGACAAGACCTGACGCTGGTCGCAATAATAGCATTGGCATGGGCTCAAGACACACAACAAAGCTAGTCTGAGGTTAATCCAGGATGAGTTGGGTTTACAAGGCCCACATAGATTTTAGTTTTCTGCTGGACTAATCCAGTAATGACTCCCTGTTAGTAGGCTGCAAAAAGTTGTCAAAAGTAAACTAAAATGCAGGTTTCTCTTTCACTATCTATCAATTAATTTACTAGGATTTTTAGCTCCACTACTTGTCAAATTCACCATCATCATCCAGCAATTAACAGACTCCAGATGATCTACAAATTAACGCCCAATCATTTTACTACCTAATCAAATTCAAGTCTTGAGAGCTAAGTTAACATTGGTAAAGCACGTGTTGACTTACGGATAAGCCATCAAGGTCGGCAGGGCAGTTTCCTGAATCTTGGATGGTGAATCATATCCCATATCATACAGACCCTTCAGCAGGTTTGCAGGCCTTCACAAAATAAACAGAAATCACAAATTATAAAAGTGATTTCAACAGTGACAAAATTCTTCCATATTCTTCCTCTAACTTCAACTTACAGATTGAGCGCCTCAAATGTCTTTATAGAGTAGAGAGGTGAATTGGGATTTCGTCTCTGAATCTCCACGTCATTCTTGTTCTCAATCAACCCCTTCCTGATGATCTTTCTCAGGAGATACTGCGTTTCCAGGTCCCCTTTGGGATCCTCCTCGTTGTTTGGACTGGCATTACCAGCACCATCTTTGGTAATATCCAACAGACCCTACAAGTAGTAGAACAATATCATTAGCATAATAACTGCTTCACTCTGATACAAATTTCTGCTGTTATGTCCTGCATTTTTTTTTTTTCATTCATTTCATGATTGAGCTGGAAGAAGCCCAAGCAACAAACTAAGGCTATGTGACTGTCCGACTATAATATGTGCGTGATAGGCTCAATGTATGGAACAGTACATAACATCTCAGGGCATCACTTATGCATAGCTTTTAAACAGTTTATTGTAAGCCCATCTGCATAATTTTCTCAGGAGTTGATCATTAGCAGGTTCCCAGCTACCCAAAGCCCCAACATGAACGGTGTCTACTTTGACCCTCCTGATGTTGGGTCACCTGAAATGCTTGCCAGTGGCTGCATACTACTGTTCTATTTAGTCTGCTGCCCTTCACCAATACCTGAGGATGATTCTCAAATGGAGTTGTCATCAATTGGTCAAAAGGGTTCATTCACTGAGCAATAACCAGGTTGAGATGTTCGAAGGACACCAGCAATACTGTCTGGTTGCCACTTACTACTTGGCGCTGGTCGCCTTCTAAGCCTCTCAAGTACTACATATTGATACACGCTACAGATATGGGACAACAATGGCAGACAACATGTGGTAACATCTCATTGTGTACAGTACACCACATCTCCTGAACTGTAGGTGTCCTGGTTTGTCCAGGGTTAGGCACTACGGAGGGGGGGAAATACCAAGACAACCCCGATGAACACAGTGGGATTTGGTGAAACCGGTAAAATCAACCATTGGCAAGACAGGAGCTGATCACCATCCCCAGTTGGGGAAGGTCTGGGAGATGTTGATATGCTTGTTCGGTCACCCTGTGTGAATTTGCCACCACCTTCCCCCACATTATTGGGACGACCTTGGTGTCTAATAACTGAGCCAAGTATGGAAACCCATTCCATCTGCTGTTGGTATCCACTTACACTGACAGTCGTTTCTACCTGATAGAAATTCTGCAACATTCAGCTCGCTCTTGTCACCCCCAAGGTGGCCATGTATCATCAGTTCAAAAAGAATTGTCCCAGTCATCTTGATGTGTGTGCTGCCCGCTCGACACACACCATGTAACTTACATGGTGTGTGTCGAGCAGCCAGCCCACACGTCAGGATGACTGGGACAGTTCTTTTTGCACTGTTGATACACCGTTATCATTGCGATGTTAAAATCAGTGTGAGGCCTCATTGCCAGGGAGGTAAGGAGCTCAAAGGCCGAGTCAACTAGGAACAGAGCTGACTCCTCCCTGTACACTCCCCTATTTCCTATACAAGGTGATCCAAAACACTAACCCAATTTACAATTTGGATGACCTTGAATGTCCCCAATGTCACCGCCAGTGAGCATTCCATGCCCTCATGCAGTGCAAGGACTAGGCCCCTACGCCATGGGAAAAAAGAAGAAAAAAGAAAAAAAGAATGCATCCCCATATAGTCATGCCGTTACCCTACCTCCAGTAGTCCCCACCCACGCGTCTCACTCATCGTCATCGTCGCTGCAGCCGATGCACTGTCGACGAAGAATCCCCGAGCTGGCGAATGGAACACAAGACAATATGGTTCAGCCGCACCTCTTCCACCGCCCGCCCGAACAGACAGAACTTCAGAGGAAGAGGCCAACCGAAAAGAACAATGACTCGCCAGCTACGCGATTTTATAAAACTCAGCCCGAGCTGTTGCATGGGCTCAGATAGCGGCTAAGGTTAATAATAACGGCTATGACAATAACGGATTGAAGCTTTATCGATATTACGTGGCGATATATCGGATGTGGAGAGTGTTATTGGTTATTAGTATCGATGATTATTTTTCCAGGCGGGAAGTTCCAAAATACGGTACTAAAATTATTAACTGACAATCCCTAATCAGTGGTGGTGGAAATGTTATGGGTGTCATTAGATCTTTCCACACTTGGGCATGCTAATGATATGTGCATGTACAGTACAGTACTGATAGCATGTCCATGGTCGGAGAGAGTCTTTCGAGAACTACCAAAGCCAAGCCTTCAATATTTCGAGTTATGGAAGATTTGATTTAGGGATGTTTTTAAAAGGCACTGTGCAGGACATAATATTGTATACAAGAACACGGGGAGGTGTGGTGGCCAAGATGGTATAACGTCTCGGCTTGCTGAGTGAAAGGCACCAGGTTCGATCCCCGCCTGGGGAACTTCCTTTCACCTGCGTCAGGAGGGTCTCTGACCTGCACCGAGGAGGTGTCTGGCAACCTAACCTCCTGGGGGACTGCACATGACCTATTTAACGACATTGCCCCTGCACCCGTGTCCCCTCCCCGAAAAATCCCTATCCTTACCCAAATTCATTGATTCCTTGCACCGGAGTGGAAGTTTAAAGAAAAAAAATTGAAAATAAAATAAAGGTTCATGCGATATACCCCGTAAGGGGTGAAATCATTACCCACAATTATTATTATTATTATTATTACAAGAACAGAGGATTCATTATAATGGTCGTTCGAGATGGCCAGGTGGACTATAAGCCCTACCTGGTCATCGCTGGTAACCCCATCTTGATGGGAATATGCCGTGAATGAATGTATGTATGTATGTATGTACAAGAACACGTACCTTTATATTCATACATTGTGGTGGGAAAATGCTGCGCCAACAAGGTTCCTTCACTTCCTTATTGTAAAAGAAGGTAGGGCTCCGTAGGTGTAAAGGTGCGTTTACATGCGAGCGATTTGACGAGCGAAGTTGTCGCTGAGTGAAGTAACCAATATTGTTTGACGTGAAAGTAACAATCAATTTTCGCCTCCAACAATACTGGTTACTCGGGTTACTCAGTGTTGTTATCGCTCGGCGATCAAATCGCTCACATGTAAATGGGCGCTTATTGTGGGTTTCTGTATCCGCAACATTTACTGTCCGTCTTGTGGCGCCGCAGGCCAACGAACGTTATTGTGGCTTTGCCAAGCGCGAAGTACACCTTCACAGAGTCATGACGCCAAGTTCCGCCCGCCACCACCCGGCTCTCCCCTCCAATCATGCCCACGACTCACTCTGCAGGCACTGCACACGCTCAGAAAACACGGCTGGTGTGACATCATATCGTTCTTTGGGTTAACGGACTGCAGCAACCATCATGGCTTTCATATTTCCCACCTCCTTCATTAATACTGTGGTCCTAGCACTCGTCTGAATGGTTCGCGTGGCAGGAGTAAGAAGACGCCCTTTGTTATGCTCTCCCGGCAACCGGTTGTTTGCGACGCGTAGCCAACATGTTTGAAGCACCGCGTCGCTATGTGCGGATAAACGATAGACTTTCCTAGGAAGTTGCGGGGGGCCGTTTTGAACCATCATAAAACAGGGACTACCTGTATTTCAGTATTCAACTAGAGTCACACAAGGAGTAGGTCACTAAACAGTACCTATCATGCAGTGCACACCTTCAACCCTAGACTAATATGTAAACTTCTTAGTTGTTTGCTTCGATTGTTCCTCTCACAAAAAAAAACTTCAAGTTTTGGGCATGGGCAAATACCCTACTGCTGTATTTAAAAGCTAAAAGCATGGCTAAAAGTGAGGCAAAAACCAATGGTGTGCCTAACACGCATTCAAATATGCACCAACCTTCTTATTTCAGGGATCATAAAGTGTAATTTGTAAATGAAAAACACGTATTCAAAAAATGACATATTGATAAGTATTATTCTGATTCTGCACAAATGGAACACGATGGCAACATGACTGAAATTCACTAGATGAGATTGACACGCACTTGCATTGTCCAGTGTAAGATGCTCCACAGTCAAAACATGCATGTCCACTGCTCAAACACTTGTCAAATGGGGAAGTTTAAAAAAAAAACATCACAATAAAAAATAAGTGTGTGTGTATAGCAGCCTGGATGAACTCGAAAAGAATTCAAGACACATGGCGATTGATCATATATGCACTTGTCAGACTTCATAACCTATATTGCTTTGGAGGTCTGAGTTCTACATATTGGGTGGGTAACCATAATACCACATATTCGTCATTTGAGAAAACCTTCTCAAAAGGGGCAGGGTTACGTTCAAAGAGCACAGGACACACAGGTGGTCGTTGCTTGTTCTCTGGTTCCTCCACATCCCAGAGGTCCACCATTCCACATCCATCCCTTGTAAAAAGAGAGATTGATTCGTGTCAAAGAAAACCCACATATTTGCAGACCACACATGTTTACCATAAACTATTTCTAAATTAAAGAATAATTCATATCAGCATTGCTACATGTAATTTGCCTTGCTCATACCTAGTAACACAATCACAAGAAACAATATACCATCCATGGGCATGGACAACGCACATAGAAAAGCATCCTACCTGCTCTTTCGGAAGCACCATGGCTCATTAAGTACAACATAGTCCACTTGCATGTCCAAAAGGATTCCATACACCTCCTCTGGACTGCGTCGACTAAATATAGAATATACTTTCTTCGTTCTTTCCCTGTGAATAAAATTTTGAAGATCCTTTTAGTATTTGCAGTACATAGGTGCTACTCTTAGCCTTACTAACCTCAATTCGCTGTCTTCGTAATGTGGGTGATTGACAACAGGCCTTCGAGTGGAAAGGAGGAGATTGGCCATTGTGGGCATTGGACCAGCAAACACCGATTTTGGTCTCGTTTCAGATTTGACCCATTCAAGAAGCTCCTCCAGTGGAACATTGCTGTATTCACCTGAAAATTTCGAAACACTAATTAAAGAACTAATTATGAAGAGTAGGACGGGCGTACCATATATGGTACGGCAACTTTGAAAAATTTTGCTGGCGAAACTATAGCGTTTTCCGACTATGCAACGTGGTTTCTGTGTGGCTTTTTAAATTTTCTCTCATGTAAAAAATCGCAAATTTTGGGCTACAAAATCGTGCATAAATTAACCAGATTAACCAGATTAACTTGAATGACATCATGAAAAAAAAAAACCCCCCTCAAAAAAATTATGACCCAGCCGGCAAATTTTGGCATACAGAGAGTTGCCCCCAAACCTCCTCAAGAGATTCCACCCTAAAATTAGTGCAAAAGATAATTCAATAGTTTTAAAATAAATAATGTTCATAAATGCCAATTAGCAGCTGAAGGGCCACTGCGCAACTCCCGCCTGGCCTTGTCCAAGATGCAGGGGTCTATGCCCGGCGCGGCTTTTAAACAGCTGTGGAGCGAGGCCTTTAAAAAAAATTCTGGTGGGAGTGTATGTTTCTCTCTGTAGCTCGGATTCCCATCATGTGACATATTATTAATGCATACTGGTCTGTTCAGCAGTGCCAGGGGTACATACACATATATTTCTTGTCAGCGCAGGAGAGACAAAAAATTGGAAAGGAAAATACATAGGCGCGAAATGCACCCCTGCAGCATCTGTTCAGCATTTAAGAATTTAAATCTCTGCATGGTATGGCAAGAGGGTCTCATAAATGCCCTTACCAAAATTTAACATAGCCGCGAGCTTGCCGCTAGGTCGCCAGAAGCTGGCGAGCTCGCCTCAGGATAGCCGCCACGTCGCGGGACCTCGCGGCTGTCAAATATTCTCCCGACCTTGTCATGACGAGCTAGCCGCTACTTGGCGCCGAGCAAGTCATTCCGCGAGGTCAAGTATCAATTTCTGACCTCGTCATGACGAGCTAGCCGCTACTTGGCGCCGAGCAAGTCATTCCGCGAGGTCAAGTCTCAATTTCTGACCTCGTCATGACGAGCTAGCCGCTACTTGGCGCCGAGCAAGTCATTCCGCGAGGTCAAGTATCAATTTCTGACCTCGTCATGACGAGCTAGCCGCTACTTGGCGCCGAGCAATTTATTCGAATGTGGGGCAGCTTCCCGCGTGGAGATGGCGCTGCCG
>JYFJ02003534.1:0-40440 GCA_000934665.2 Catajapyx aquilonaris | reverse complement strand
AGCCTCGACATTATTTTGACCCTCTTTTTGAAATAATGTCGAGGCTTCTGTTGTGTTGCAGCCATGCCTGTTTACCTCCAACCCGAGTCGCTGGAGACCGCTAGTCTGTTCCACCTAGTCGCTACCATAGCCGAAGCCATCAGGAGTGTCCACAGACGCTTCCCGCATGACCTAGAGGAGTACATCAACAACAGTCGACCCTCCTTCCTCCAGAAATGCCAGGAAGTTCTGTTCGATCAAGCCATGGTTCAAGGAGTGGACGTGTCAAGTCTTCACATCCGCGTGAAGGGTGAGCAGAAGCGTAATCTTATTATATATAATATTGTAGTGGACCCCTTGCCACCAGCAGGGACCATGGCCAGACAAGGCAGTGCCCGAGTTCCAGAACACGTCAGTTCTCTCTAACATTTTATTCTAGACTGAACACTATTCTTGTTGCTACACAACAACAATAACACAATGTGGCCAACAGGACCACCACAATATAATTATAATTGGCTAGGTGTGTTTGTGGGGTGGGAGGCATGGGTTTGCTTGCGGAGGGGGGTGTGGGCTACCAAAGGAGTCTTACATGTGTCGTACTCTCACCAGTGATCATCCCAACTTGAATATCAACATTTGCACTGAGCAAGGTGGGGCGATTTGCATGTTGGGTGTACCCATCATAATGACGACATATATGGAGGGGGTCTCGCTTAAGAGGCCCAATCTTCCTTAGTATTATACTAGCCAACAGGACTGATATGGCCACATGTAGTTCACATGTAGGGCTACAACATACGTGAAAACCAGCGAAAAATAAAGGGGTATAATTTTAAAAATTAAATGTTTAAAATTTGCAATTTCAATCTTTTTAACACAATTTCTGTCTACACCCCTCAGTTGTACGTTATTATAGAAAGTCAGCCAACAAAATTGTTGGATACGCAATTCGTGTCGTACAGAAATTCACTCACGGAGAATAGCATTTAGTTCTTGCCCTAGGCCCCGTAGGGCCGGCCTTGATAATATGTACAACTGGACCTCTGACACCAGAAAAAGTGCAATTGGCATTATTGCATGCAGAGAGCACTTATATCCATTTAAGTACCTTTAAATGGTACATTAATGGTACTTAAATGGATCATTATAAATTGATTGCTGGATTAAAATATTTTTAAAAATTGTTTCAGAAAGCAGTATTTTAGCGTACTTTATAGTGGAAGCGGTACGTGAAAAAAACCTGCATTTAATGATGAAAGCAAACCGCTTTGCAGAGTGATACCTTAGACCCTTTGAATTGATTTCACCCGAGGAACCGGAAGATTTATCCCTTAGGATTCAAGATGGCGGACGTTTTCCAAGATGGAGGCGTAATGCTGTAAAACTCAATTTTGACTCGTCTTTGTACTTCTGCACTTCATGATGAAAGCTAATTGCTTTGCAGAGTGATACCTTGGACCCTTTTAATTGATTTCACCCGAGGAACCGGAAGGTTTATCCCTTAGGATTCAAGATGGCGGACGTTTTTCAAGATGGCGGCGTAATACTGGAAAACTCAATAAATTTTGACTCTTCTTTTAGTGGGAGCGGTACAAGTAAAATGACAGAAAAAACCGCATTTGATGATAGAAGCAAGCCACTTTGCACACTTGTTCCTAACACCATAAGGTTCAATTTGACCCGGAGGATTCAAAATGGCGACCATCTTTTCAAAATGGACGACAATTTCGAAAAGTGCTGCTTTTTGGGGTACTCATGAATGAGGGGTGTCGATTCCGCATGATTTAAGGTCGCTAAACTCGAATTTGGCCATACCAATGCGCCATCTTGAATTATTTCTGCCCCAGAGGCGCCATTCTCCAAAATGAAAATGGCGGCTTTTATTGTATACACCTCAAATTGTCCTAGAAGCGAATGTGATGTGTCGATTCCGGGTCATTTCCACATGCGAAGCTCAAATATGAACGGACCTTGGCGACATTTTGTGTCAATTAGGCCCCACAGGCGCCATTTTCCAAGATGGCGGCCTGATGTATTCTGTAAACTCGGAGCTAGTCGAAGCGGTACACAAAAATATGCTGCAAAATCTTGCAGAAAGCAAGCCACTTTGCACAGACGTACATTTTGTGCGACTTCTCAGATCTAATATAATAGCAATTATTTTTTCAGTACAAGATATTCAGGAGAAGAAAATTAGCTATAATTTCTGGGTGCAGCGATCGCAAGGAATGTGGTAAGGACACGAAGCACGTGTACTATTCTCTTACGGGTGCATATCCCCACCTAAGGGCTTCAGTTGAAATCCAATATGGTGCTTGTCTGGTCTCAGAAAGCATGATTCGAGATTTTTAGTGTCATTTTTGGTTTCAGTGACAGCAAATTATATGTAATCGACACCTCACAAGCCACACATCATATGCAAATACCTTTAGACATTTCCCGATAGGATAATTTCAAAATGGCGGCCATAGGTCACAAACTAGTGACCTTCTGACCTTCTGAATATGACCAATCGTCTTAGCGACCTCGAATTATTATGCTGCAAGGATACCAAACACGTCTAATACTATTCGCTTACGGGTGCACATCCCCACCAGAGGGTATAAGTTGAACCCCAATTTGGCGCCCCACAGGTCACCGGATGCATGGTTCCGAATTTTTATTGTCGTTTTCGGTTTCAATGACATCAAATTATATCTAAACAATACCTCACATGCCACCTTTTAGTCCGAGATTAGATATAACCCAGTAGGGTACGTAATTTCAAAATGGAGGTCATAGGTCACAAACTAGTGACCTTATGACCTCCTGCATGTTACCAATCGACTTGTCGACCTCGAAATATGCGTAAATGACACCAACATTGCCATGAACAGGCAATTGGGAATTTACAAAGAATATATTACTTTCTTTTTCAAAAATGGCCTGCATTTGACCCCACAAGGTCAGGGGTCAGGGTGCTGTTTGTCAAATTGATCGTCTTGGTCTATGGAACGTCTGTGCAAAGTGGCTTGCTTTCTGCAAGATTTTGCAGCATATTTTTGTGTACCGCTTCGACTAGCTCCGAGTTTACAGAATACATCAGGCCGCCATCTTGGAAAATGGCGCCTGTGGGGCCTAATTGACACAAAATGTCGCCAAGGTCCGTTCATATTTGAGCTTCGCATGTGGAAATGACCCGGAATCGACACATCACATTCGCTTCTAGGACAATTTGAGGTGTATACAATAAAAGCCGCCATTTTGGAGAATGGCGCCTCTGGGGCAGAAATAATTCAAGATGGCGCATTGGTATGGCCAAATTCGAGTTTAGCGACCTTAAATCATGCGGAATCGACACCCCTCATTCATGAGTACCCCAAAAAGCAACACTTTTCGAAATTGTCGTCCATTTTGAAAAGATGGTCGCCATTTTGAATCCTCCGGGTCAAATTGAACCTTATGGTGTTAGGAACAAGTGTGCAAAGTGGCTTGTTTCTATCATCAAATGCGGTTTTTTCTGTCATTTTACTTGTACCGCTCCCACTAAAAGAAGAGTCAAAATTTATTGAGTTTTCCAGTATTACGCCGCCATCTTGGAAAACGTCCGCCATCTTGAATCCTAAGGGATAAACCTTCCGGTTCCTCGGGTGAAATCAATTAAAAGGGTCCAAGGTATCACTCTGCAAAGCAATTAGCTTTCATCATGAAGTGCAGAAGTACAAAGACGAGTCAAAATTGAGTTTTACAGCATTACGCCTCCATCTTGGAAAACGTCCGCCATCTTGAATCCTAAGGGATAAATCTTCCGGTTCCTCGGGTGAAATCAATTCAAAGGGTCTAAGGTATCACTCTGCAAAGCGGCTTGCTTTCATCATTAAATGCAGGTTCCCCTGAAAAAATCGTTCGAACCGCTTCCACTATTAGGTCAGAGAAGATCAACAGTAGTAGAGAAAAGTGGTCTCATTAGTCTGTGGCAATTGTTGACAATATTCCCATTTTTAGGATATCAATAGTGCAGTGCACTTGATTTTGTTGGGGATATTCGGTATAAAATATGTATTGTGGTGCCAACTAAGCAAAAGCCAAAATTGCAAAAAATTTTGATTTTTATACAGGGTGTCCACAAATGATGGGGCCAAAGTAAAAAAATTCTAGAAAATGCAACATGCAAGGTACAACTCCCATACATATCTCATAGCTAAGAGGACACACCCATTCAAATCTCCCAGTCAGTTACATTCATCACAAATGTGTGACCTTGAACCAAAAAAATTCTACTGCGGTGGGCTTGCTCCCCTCCCTTTACGACATGTTCGACTATTTCATTGAAGGGTGTTTATTTGAAATTCAATTTACTTGTCATTTAATACACCATTTTCGAGAGTACCAAATTTTTTCGGAAAAGTACCATTATTTCCGTGGGTGGGTACCATAACTTCGATTCCTCGATCTGGCGAGCAAGGTGCCCTTCTAACTATGAACTTAATAATCAATCACCCCTGGTATAGGGAGTGCGACAAGGACCAACTGTCTTCAACGGGGTGCAGAGGCCCGAAAAGGTTAAGAACCACTGACTTAGACCAATCAATTAACGACTCAAAAATACATTTACATATGATTAGCCTATTCATCTCCATTTCTCCTGGAACCCGAGTTGAGAAACGCTGCCATAAATACAGAACTCCATGATCCATCTTTGCATGGCGATGCAAGAGTTTGAATCAACCGCAATATCTTGACAGGATACTCTATCTTCCAAGTATGTTGGATGCAGCCGCGCTCCTTATTTCCACATGTTCCCACCTGGCAGCGCTGGATGTGTATAGCCATTAATGCAGGGTAGCGTACATTGTATTGAGCAATGTGATTTAATGCGTGCCAAGTAAAATATTCTTGACCAATCGAAAAACAGCGCCTGGTTTCTATCCAAAACCATTCCCAATGTGGTGCCGTCTTGACTTACTAAGGCTTAATGAATTTTTAATTCAATAAAAACACAATACCCTTACCTGGTTTCAAAATCTTGTGAATAGTTTCTATAAACTCAACAATGTTGCTGGCACAGTCAATAAAAAAGCTTGTAGCAATGCAATCCCAGGTGTCTTTTTCTGTGTACACCTTTGGGAAAGAAAAAAAAGAGTGAAAAATATGGAAGCATGTGGAAAATGTATAGTTGGAGGTATTTGTTCAAGGAGAGAACCATGCATATTATATAAGCTTATTGCACAATAATAATTAAACTTTTGTATTGATGTGGATGCCAAGAGTTTGCAATATGTCCTGCAGTCCTGAAGGTGAAGCTTTGTAAGCAGTCTATAATTTTAACTAAACCTCATCTTCTTGCACATCATTAAACCCCCTGCTACAAATAAAAATGCCCTTAGAAATTTTTCATCTCTAATTGCAGCTAAATAAGTATACAGCATTATATTTATTCCAGCTCCCAGGCATCAAACCTCCTGGCACACAACAACAGCTATTAAACCACATACGAGCTATGTCCGATAAAGTCAAAGACCAGTCCAAACCTTCCCCTTGAGAGGACAAACTGAACAATACATTCAACGTACTCTGGAAAACATTAACCGATTCAATACTCACTTCTAGAAAGTCACCAGCAGTCATCGAGAAGTGTGGTTCAAGTGGTATATCAGATGGGTCAACATCTGGAAATGTTATTGCTGCCACTTGATCTTCATGTTTCATATTATTAACATACTGATGGACCCATGGGTACAGTCGGTGTAAGTTCACTCCCCTACACCTTAAATTAAAGCATTGGGGATAGTAAACAATATTCTATGATCTTACACAAACTACGTGACACCTGTACTCACTTGTTCAAGACGAAGTTTGAAGCAAACAGCATAAAAAGTGAGAATTCATTCCCTTGGCAGGTATATCCTCGTTTAGCTAGCTCAAATGCCAGCCGGCCCAAGCCTGCTCCTGGGACTAAGATGCGCACATGATGAGGGATACTGCAAAGAGGCGTTTTCTGATAAGTAAACATTTCATGGGCCAAAATCAGTAACAGACTGTTTCATGGACAGATTTTACAATGGCCGGAAAACATTGCCAAGCTGAAACATTAATCACCCTTTTACATTATCAAATATTTATAAAAAGCTGGTAACAGTAACTGACCCAATCAACAAAATGATGAAAACTTTGATTAGGCAAATCGATTTTTTAACTGGTTTTGGACATAAGACCCCATGTCTGATAACTAGGTACAAAATAAATAAACTGGTTTTGGACAGGTGGCACATATTAGGTCTTTTTGTTAATAGCCCGTTGTCGTGTAAGGGTAGTGCAAGTGATGCCAGGTGTAGTGTAATGAGGTCATGGTGCAAGCCAGTGTAAGGATGCCTTAACACTGCTTACACTGGCTGTGCACTCTCCAATCAGTGTGTGTACCAGAGCTTTCACCAGAATAAATGAATGAAGTCTAGTTAAACAATGCCCCCTACTACCCACGGACTGGCATAAATTAACGTAGTGCTACACTGGGCCATACATCAATAGACCTATCATATGTCAGCATCTCTTGCAACAATTCTAGAGGTTAGATGTGCGATTTTTATATGGTCTTTTCCCTTTCAGAAAAAATTGCAAATTTTTAAACTACAAACAGTGGCAAAGGATAGGTCTACCAATTTTGTCGCTGTCAGCATTTTTCTCTTGCCTTGCAAAAAAATAAAAAAATAAACTGCAGAAAATACCATTGACATTGACTTTCTGATTTATCTACCTGGAGAACTTCTCCAAACTCTCAAACAACATCTCCCATCCCAATTGTACCTCAACAAGATGATTTTTAGTTTTAAAAATGATTTTATTATCAATAGCTCCCTGAATAAGCTAGCATCACTCCTCTCATGTACACCATGCAGGAGTCATTGACAGGGTGGGCCTTTCAAGAGCTGCCAGTATGGTATTGTTTCATAGCTATTGGCAGGGCCCCTGGAGTGTTTCATGGTTTTCACATATCTGGTCAGAGAGGAGTCCTAGACACACTATTCATATAAGTTTAAAGGATTTCATCAACATATATAAATCAAGTGCTACAGGTACAGTACAGAACAGTATCTTTCAGTAATTACCAACATCTTGAAGAATCTCTCAAGATCCTCCACTTTTATCAATGCATAGTGGCCCTGCACATTTCATTTTAGGTGACATGAGACGGCTAGAAAAGACACTTTGCTTGGTTAACACTGTGAAGACACTTGTTCACTTGAAAAACTCCTAAATAATTTATTGTGAATTCAGACTCTGTCTACGTAGACAACGTCCACTCCAACTGTTCCATTCATTGATGTCATCACCTCTTCCTATATTTATACATGAGATGCTGCTCAGAATCAAAAAGACAGGGAATTTTGGTTTATGGAAAAATAAAATGCCAAGTTCATTGCTTACCACTTCTTTTGGGGGAATTGTTGCTCAATTTCAGTAATAATTGGCCTGTAGCATTGTTCTCTTTCAGTTATGCCAGCCTCACTCCAGTCTCGAACAAACTGCTTTAGAGTGGCCTGCACCTTCTCCATATCTGTTACTGGGGGTCGAATCAATGCTCGCTTCTGAAAATGATAATTTTCGTCACAATCTCACTCTGCACAAAATTGGCCTTCGCTAGAAGTTGCAGGTTTGCAATTGAACTTCTTCCTAAATCTGAAATATTTCCATCAACTTCACTGTGTATTTCTGGTTTAGAGCCAGATGATAGACAGCAGAAGGTAAAAGCAAAAATAACAGCCATGGAATGCAAAATCCTTGTTTTTTATTATTATTTCTCAACAGTGTGAAGAATATGTCTGTAGGACATTTCGTTGTCAAGTACATTCATTTTGCATAGATGGCATGTTTTTGGGGAAAGGCCATCGCTGTAGTTTTTCTGTGAGTGACTAGCGAGGGTTTCAAATGGTGCGGCAGAGTGGGAAGGGTTGGATTTCAAATTTTGACCTTGACAAAATTAATTTGCAATGACTTTCTAGACATTTTGCATCCAACTAGAGTACTAATAGTGAACCCGACTGGTTTTCTAAAATGCACTGTGCACAGAAACTAAATTCTTTTCTGTTGTCTCATTCACTGCATACACCAAGTGATGGTGTGAGTGGCAAAGATCCCAGCAGTGTAATAGCCTAATTCTATAGCTGTATGTGCCAAAATTTAAGCTTCCTATCCTCCCTATTACTTCCACCCACCATATCCAACCATGAAATCCTACTGCTACATGTCAGAGGAGAAACAGCCAGTAAGCACGAACCAATACAGCATTACTGGCGAATGTGTGGTGGCCGAGATCACCTGCACCTTTGGAGGTGTCTGGCGACCCAACCTCCTGGGGGATTGCACATGCCCCAACCTAGTAATGAGGACAAAATTGGGAACCGAATTTGTCCTTTTGATGGATGCAAAATGTCAAGAAATGTCTTCTACACGTTTTGTGGAGAACACAATTTTGATATCTGACCTCTCCTCCATTTCAACCCTTCCGCAAAATTACTTTTGGCAGTTACTCATTACTGAGAATGCACTAATTCACTTTCAGGTTTGAATATTTGGAGGGCTCGGGAGAAAAACGTGATAACCGCCAGTGAAAAATGCAAAAGTGGAGTACCTTCATGAGTATTCGTGAATATGTTCCCACCTGCAGAGAGCACCAGTCACTAACAGTCAGCCTGTGACCCCACTGCCACATGCCGGTTAACACGTTTTACTCCTGAGATGTTCAATTAGTGCCAAAACTACCTACCGATGGAGCTGCAAGTCTCGCAGGACATTCTGCACTCCTCAAACGGTGACCCCGACTTCCTGAACACTGTGATGACTGGTGACGAGTCGTGGGTCATACCCTGTTCAATTTGTTCCATCATTTTCACAGGAAATGAAAATTCAACGGGCGCCGAGTACCCTCGGTCACTCACAGGCTGACTGCAGCGACTTACTCTCTCTGCAGGTGGGAAAAAAGTCATGAATAATCATGAAGGTACTCCCTACCAGAGGACACATTCCGTGCTTAATTTGCTTCCGGGGAAATCAATCTGGCTGAGAACCTTTTGCATTTTTCACTGGCGGTTATCAAGTTTTTCTCCCGAGCCCTTCATTTGAGTTGCACTCAGAAAACCTCCCTGGCAAGTCTATTTCTGATTATTATTATTACTGTAGTTACAATTATTGTCACTGCTGATTTTATTGAATTGCCTTATCATCACCATTACCTCGATAATGTGCTCCACATTTTGAAAAATGTTATCCACATCCTTGACCATCAACTTCACTATCTCATTATTATGCTCAATGCACACCTGTACATCATGCAAGTGACGTTCATAATTCTCCAAAAACTTTTGATGCCGTGCTGGTAATGAATGAAGGTATGCTTCAGTATGAGCTAACCGCTGAAGAGAGTGTGTCCTGGAAAAAAAAGAGAAAATCATGTAGCATCTTATAACAGAAAAGAGACATTACACCAAATTGAAACTCTCTTTCCCAAGTTGCTTGAATGCTGTCTCAATGTGATCATTGTGCCTCTATAGACATGTTCATAAGTCACAAATGGGCTCAAGGCCTAACCAAAAGTACAGTTTGTACTTACAGGCAAGATTTTTTCTTCTAATATGCTCAAATACTTCTGAACCATTTCAGTTCCCAAGAAATATAGAAAATTGGCATGTTTTACTGGGGACAGGGTAACTGCTCCATGAAGTCTGACCCCAAGACGTGGTGGAAAAGAATTGTCAGGGTGGAAATGTGGCTAGTTAGGTAAGCTTACATATACCTCACCTCATTTCCCAGGTCATTTGCATGAGTTAGCAATACTTTCACTAGCAGGGTAAGAAAATAGTCAATTACACTAGTCAACAAGATTTTGGCACATGACAATTTTAGCCATTTCTAATGCGCTGATTCCGAACATGAAGTCCAAATGTGATCACATTTGATCACCCTCCATTTTTTTTGTAACATACCTACCTTATTTTGCAGATAGTACTGTGCATCACTCAATATCACTAATATTTCGGTCAAAAATGGTTTTGTTAATTGTACCATTATCACTGTTTCTAATGTATTAGTAGGTGCTGATTGTGAATAATATTCACAATGAGCTTCATATTATGAAGTCAGAATACAGTAGAACCCCAATTATCCTTCACTGGGACTGGACATTATCGGATAATAGAATAGGAAGGATAATTCGAGGAGCAGAGGAAAACACAACAAAAAGCATAAAAAATCATGAAATAATGCACAATATTACGTTTTTCTAAGAAATAGCGATGTATTTATCTTCTACGTACACACTCTGCTGTTTAAAATTTAACTAAAGCAATACAAAACACATGATTAGTAGGCCTGCATTACATTTACAGTACGTGGGTTGAGTCAAAAGTAATGGCGCGTATATTTTTATTCGAAAACAGAACACATACAGTCATACAGAGATTACCTTTGCTAAGTTTTGAAGCTGAGGCGATTACAATTTGATCGGGTCAAGGGGTGCCGGGAAACAACTGGCTCCAACTGACCTACTGTCATCATACCCAACCAACATGATTCAAAAAATGGCAAGTAGTCAAAGTGGCCAGGAAAGAAGGCAAAAGTAAGCCTCACTAACTATTCCTCATATACAAGCCATTTTATATCATGGACTTGAGTGTCTGTGGATTTTGGTATTCAAGGGGGGGCTCGGAACCAATCCCTGGGTTAGGGACCGCACACTGTATATACTTTTGATTGTTTATTGTTGCAATCCATTCAAGTTATTTATGTATTTTTATTTTTTTATTTACCCCGTCTCAGGGCAGAGCCCTTTTGGGGGGACTCCCATTCAAGTTATTCATTCAGTGTTATATTACCATTCTGTGTAGGATGCCCCCGGGGCATGGTTATTGAGAAATGTGGCAACGCCCAGCTGTGACATTATTTATTCATTTATTTATTTATTTATTTATTTATTTATTTATTTATTTATTTATTTATTTTACTATGTGATAGGCCTTTTATAAGCCTTTTTGGGGGGTGGTACACCACCATCAATTTTCTTGTACTTTTCCTTCAATCTACGGTGCAAGGAAACAGGATAATGGGAGAGGGTAGGGATTTTTGGGGAGGGGACACGGGTGCAAGTGCAATGTCTCAAGGTCGGGCCATGTGCAATCCCCCAGGTTAGGTTTCCAGACACCTTCAAAGGTGCAGGTCAGAGACCCTCCCGAATCAGGTGAAAGGGAACTTCCCGGAGGGGATCGAACCTGGGACCTTTCACTCAGCAAGCCAAGATGTTACCATCTCGACCACCACACCTTCCCCTGCAGCTGTGACATTGCCATTACTTCAAATTCAAAACAGTGGTAATCTAGCAACAACACAACTTGTAACTGCTGTATAACAGATGCGTACTTATCAAGTGACTTAACTGAGACTTGACAATGTTGTACAGGCTATTTATAATGGCCCTTGTTCATTCTAAGCTGTACATTGAATATCCATAAATAAGATTCAGTAATGGATAAGTTTCCCGTGCAACCAAGACCTGGTGACTACAGTGCATAGCCTTCTGACCCTCTCATCAGTCCCTTACTCTGTATACATAAGTTCTATCATGCCTGTGCACCTGTAGTATCGGAATGCGCTGACAATGCGTTGAAAGTGCTGTCTTTCTTGAGCTTCACTCTGTTCACCCCTCCCATTATGAGGTTCTGATCCTGATTGCTCACAATCTATGGCTTCCATCCGGCTATAAATGGGATGTCACAACCTGGTACCTCCAACACGTTCCATACATCAAAACAAGCGTCATCCGTCAGACCTCAGACGCTCAGTGCCCGCGGACCAGTGCACAAGAGCACAACGAGAGAGCACATATGTAGATCTACATATATAGAGGCTACCGGTATGATGTCAGCGCCAGCTGCAGCTCAAATAGTAATATTATGGCGGCCATGATGGATAGGGGGAAAAAAAAGGCAGACGTGAGGCAGACTCTCATGTACAGTACTGTACAATGTACATTCTATGCCAAATCTGCTGAGACAGTTTCATCCCATAGGAAAGTTGCCCAAAATTATTTTGGGTATGTGTTTCATAAAACATTGAATGAATGGGAGGAGGACTAAACATTAATTACGTAAATGGGCTGACCACGAGGATATGTGATATATAAAATAATCTAGTGTCTATTGCAGCCCACTTTTGATAACAGCCTATACTTATAATGATTTCCCATATATGGTATATCGACAAGGGATATCAGAGCCCTTGTCTGCGGATGATCACGAGACTTATTTCATTTACCATGAATTTGCGTCAAGGGTATCTGTATAGAGTACTTCAACCTGACTCTGTAATGATAAGAAAGTGGCCTTGCGATTGGATGTATTTTTAAATTAAATTGTAGGCATCAGCTACATTAGGTGCTTAAAACGAGGCGGAAAAACACATGAATTTAAATAAAACCTGACGGCTCTTCTGTCGTGTTTGAAATGCAATGTGACCAAGCCCAATCAACCACTTGGTTGTATGAGGCCCGTCTGGTTCGCCAGCGACGGTACTCTCTTCCTCGAGCGGTCCTCGGACCTGACTCGCATTTCTTGGTTGGACGGGGTGCTTGGGAGAATATCCCACCCCCGTCCCTGGGTTGGACCCGGCATTGCAGTACAGCCGGGGCCAGCCCTCCTCTCCCCCACCCTTCTCACCCACCCCTACCTTGCAATCCCACACCTTCCTCTCCTACCCCCGGCTGCCAAGGCTCGACTCAGACAGAGCCATACAAGCTGGGTAACCCTTCCTACCAACCAACCAACCAACCAAGCCTGTATAAGTTTAGTATGCTTGTGTCAGGTTGCAATACACACAAAAAAATCTGATGTGCCAACACCTTACTGACCAGAATGCTGTTAGCTGTCCACTGAATTCGACCTTTATTGATCATCAAAAGTCAACCATTTTCGCTTCCCTCAATTTCAAACCAAACCGAACCATAATCAAACATTCCGGGTCAAAGTAACCATGTGATGTAACATATCATTGACATACGAGTGAAATCTATACAAATCCATAAAACCAGTTTCGAGATAGGCCTAATCGAAGATTTGATCTTGCAATAACTTATATTGTTTACATGCTAATGAAGACGAAAAATGCTGGCTACTCGGCTCCTTATCAATCTTTAGGACTGCCAGAAAATGGACTTCCTACAAAAAAAATGGTGCAATTAGTTGCCCCTTTCAGCAATAATGTTTCCTCTTGCATATTGTGTACTGTATAGTCTACTGCATGCATCTGTGAGAAAAGAATATATCACCACTGTTGACGCAATTACGCTATTGTCCTTGTGAAAATCAAGTTCATATACGTAGATATGATTTTTTTGTGCCCTACAAAAACTATTGTTACTGTCAGTAAAGGTCTTGGGTCAACATGATAAAGTGCAATAATGAAATTTTTTGCCGCAACTAGTCCATTATTGATTATACTCTTATCGTGCATTGGCTTATTGTTAACCTTCGTGCAAGTGTCGTAACAGGATGCAGGAGATGCTATAGCTGTTGCTCAATAAATGATTTTGTTCGTGGTATATTATTGCAAGTAGTTGTTATCTTTTATATCATGCACTTATTTTCTTGCTATCTTGAGTATACTTGTATTCAGGAATGAGTCATCAAAAAATAATCGTGACTATGAGTATAAATGTAGGGGTACTTTGAGCTACTGGTTTACAGTGTTACTGCCACTACTTCGACTCTGTCGTCTAAAGGGGAAAAAATCAAGTGGTAAGTGATGCCATATGATAGTCAGTATTTGGCGAGTACAGGTATCATATTACCCAGTGCCTAGATGTGCTGATAACCTATAGAGATTCAGCACTATATAACACGGTGATAATTTTATTACAAAATTGTGACCTAAAAATTTGGCGAAAGTCTTGCTCGGTTGTACGAACTCATATTTGTGTAAAATAAAAAATGATTCATACCCATCAGAAGTGGTTAATATTATATAAAATATAGAAAAAA
This sequence comes from Catajapyx aquilonaris, assembly GCA_000934665.2. Classification (NCBI taxonomy): domain Eukaryota; kingdom Metazoa; phylum Arthropoda; class Diplura; order Dicellurata; family Japygidae; genus Catajapyx; species Catajapyx aquilonaris. Next base: position 26,455 of record JYFJ02003534.1, on the reverse strand, counting down.
GCAGGGAAAGGCCTATTCCAGTTCGAATAATATTTACCAGGCCCTTCTTGTTTTTCCTCGATATCAATCAACGCCGGAGCAACCTTATAATTTTATTACATGGGAGATGGGATACTATTAACAACCTCTAGTTTCACTGTATTTGGTTTGAAAAAATTGGATTCTTACTTACTAATGAATTGATGTCGTTCATAATTTGCAGTAAGTCCACCATGCCAATCAGCGACTTCCGGAAGAAGAAGCTGGAATATGTCTTCAAAGTATTTTTTGGTTAGTATTTTGTATGGTATTATTTTACAGACTTGGTTTAATATATGGTTTATTGGCATCAAAACCTACATACCGTGTAGAGAAAAATATGTCAAGAAGATGGAGTGGGATGAAAAGTGTTTCACTGTGTACTGATATAATAATTATGTATCAGTTTCATGGCAATAAGAATTAAATTAAATTAATTAGAGTAATACAAACACTAATTACTGGAACACCTAATAGGAATAATTACTTACACCATGTTACTTGCATATACAGTCTGCACATTCATCAGCATACCACCGTAATATTATTATTCTGCAACAATTTTTGCCACACTTCTCAGCAAGTCAGAATTATTACTACAGAGTACCATATACCTTCCAGACACGGACCACAGTGGAAATATTGAGAAAGACGACTTCCAGCTGATGGTTGAGGTAATTAATTTATAATAGTTTTTCGGTGCTAATATTTTACCATAGCCAGAAAATAATGTCCAACATCATTCCCGCGCCCTAAGTATAGGCAGCTTATCTGATCTAACATTTTGGAACTCTCACACAGAACATCTGCAAAATCAGAGGCTGGTCTGCAGGTGAAGCACGCTACAAGGATGTCCAGGAGAGACTACTGGACATTTGGGATGGGCTACAAAAGGGGGCCGATTCTAACAACGACAATGCGGTATGCAAAAGTTTGTTGACAAGTCGATCCGCATAAGTTACTTTATTTTCATTTTTCTGGCAGGTGAGCACTGAAGAATGGTGCGAGATGTGGGAAAAATTTGCTGAGAATAAGAAAGCTTTAGACTGGCAGAAGAACTACATGAACTTCATTTTTGACCTCCAAGATACGTCAGGTAAAACAAATTAAGGGATGGATGTGTTTATAGTTACTAACTGACAGGAGTTCTTGTATAGGAGACGGCTCTGTTGATGAGGGTGAGTTCACCTCCGTGTGCACTGGCTATGGTGTTCCTGCCGAAGAATGCGCTAAGGCCTTCCAGAAGCTGTCTAAAGTGAGTATGAATGATTACATGAATTATTCCAATTCATAGGTTCAATCTCAGTCCTACATTTTATATCCACAATCAATCGCAATTAGATCCCAATTTGATGTGCAACATTTTAAAATATTACACTCTCTTTATTGGTGACTATTGTAGTGGGAGTAAAAATATTAACTACTTATTGTCCTGCATTGTCTTTTTTTTCAACAGAATAACACTGTCACCGTAACTCGAGACACCTTTGGCACCTTGTGGAATGAATATTTCTGCTCTGATGATCCTAAATCACCTGGAAATTTTATTTTTGGAAAGTCGAGTTTTTAGACTGGAATGATATACGTTGGTAATATGTGTCTGACCCAGAATATGTGCATGGTACCCAACCTATGAATAAAGTGGCAGTCACTTGCACCAAGAGCTGCTTGCACTTGATTTCTGTGGTTTGATTAATATTTCCCAGTTAGTTCGCTCATTGCTGAAGCTCATTGCTGTGCAGGTTTGTGAGTGTATGTATACAGTAGGCCTGTAATAAAATATTTTCCGTATGAGTACTTGTATACAAGTATACATACTGGTAATTATAATAATGCTAATCGAAATATTTAGTTACATGGCTTTGCGCATTGGCTTATGCAAATCACTGCAATATCAATATCCTTCGTTTATTCACTGATATATTTATGCAATTAATTTCATTGAAATATTAATGTGCTACCCAGTGAATATTGTTTTTTGAGGAAATTCCACGCAACAACCGCCAAATTTATACGAGTATGCTTAATTATTAGGCCTACTCGTAATTATCAGTGGCAGGTATTTTGATAATTTAATTATGAAAAAACAAAGACTGGCTTTAAGACAGGCTATTTAGGATTATGTGAAAGTCATGTGACTTATTTATACGAGTTGTATTAGCTCTTGGTTGTACTGACCAAGCTTCCCACGTATTATCGTAACATCGTATGTCCAGGTTTGAGTGACCTCCATATTTTGTCTGCCATAATATCATTACTACCCAATCATCACCTGATATTTATTAATTTTAATATAAAACAATTATTGTCCAAATTTAAGGCTCTCCCGATCGTGCTCCCGATCCAAAGGGTTCAAATTTGGTGCGCATTTATGAGGAACAGTGTGCCAGATCAAGTCCGGTATTTTGAAACAATAGCTAGGCCTGGTACGCATGTTATAAAAATGTTACTGTAAAATATATTAATAAATAAAAATGTAATTTTCGAATATACTCATATAAAGACAGGTTAAAGACACATAGTTGGTTGGGCAGCCTGCAACGCGAGCAGGTCTGCCAACTTGTTGAGATTGCGACGCTCCTGTTCCCTATTGTTCGCAGCATTTCAGTGCAAAAGGAACGTTAAAAACTGTTGGGTGTCCCCCTAGTCAGTTTACCATGGCAAGTATACATACATAGTCCATGGCAAGTATACGTACATAGTATGAGGGTACTGGTGGTGGAATTGCATCGCGCAGTATAATAACTAACATGGGGCTTGTGTTTCAGTCATCGCGATCAGAAGGTGAGGCAGCAACGATTCCACTGGGTATTAAGCCAGTGTGCTCAAAGTGTCGGGTGAAGAACTCCATGTACTGGAAGCGAACTGACTCAGGAGAGATTCAGTGTATCACATGCTTCTCGGGCAAGGGAACACGTCAGGCTACTCCACCTGACCCAGAGAAACCTCTTGTGGTGCCAAAGCAGGAAGTGATGCCCAGTACAAGCAAAGCATCAGGGAGCACTGGACGAGGTGGTGCCAGGAGGGGGAGAGGGGGACGCCATGGCTCAACCCGTGCCAGAGGAGGAGGCAGTAAGAACTTCAAAGGAAAAGGGAGGAGGTCTCTCATGAAAAAGACCGTAAGTGTCTAAACATGGGAAGCATTTGTGGAGATGATTTTGAAAATTGATGTAAGGAGCCTTCATAAATGCTGCAACTTCTCACTTTGCCCCGGTACATTCTTTTGTGTTGGTTTGTGAATGCAGCTTTGTAAATTAAGAGAATCAAGATGGCTATGACTGAACAATTGAACATGATCAATTGTATGGGGCATCTAGCCCAGGATTACACGATGAGTGCAGGAATTAATTATATTTATGCAAGCGGGCACTGCCTAGAGCTCGGAGCAGTCTGCCCGGAAAATTAGTAGCGAGGTCACTTCTGACAGCCCAAATCAAAACCCTGTGTCCACTTTTTGTCATTTCGAGAAATCTGCGTTTGAAGTTTTCTGTTTTCATTATCGTATATGGAAGTTCATGATTTCAATTGGCCATAACTTTGCAAGGGTTGCTCCTACAGTTACGGGCTTTGTACCAAAAGGTGTGGCTTGCAAAGAGGAGTGCAATGGTGCACTTAACTCAATTTCTGTGATTTTGGAAGGTACCGGGTTTTAACTTGTGCCATCAGACTTTCACGGCCACAATGGCACTGGGGAGTTTGCCTACCGTTCACAGATCGTTCTGATTTTTTCCCTGGCGAAAAGTAGGTCACAGAATTGCGGGAATTTTTTAATGGTTTTCAGCTGCACGTCCGTTTACTGGGAAATATGCGGCAGGGAGCTATGTGTATTTAAATTCATGCAGTAAATGTTTTCTTACAATGAATGAGACCTTCGGCCTATGACGTCATGCCATTAAAACTATCATGTGAGTGCACAGTGGAAAAAATCGCGAAGTTCATGGTCAGATTTCCAATTTGGTAACCTTGTAATGTCCAGTCCAAACATACTTAGGCACATCTAAAAATAACCAGAGCAACATGTGGTGCAATTGTTGGAGCTTGGATTTGAACCTGACAGCCATAGGGTACGGTTCAAAGTGGGCTTGTTCTCGCGACAGTAGAAGTGTGTTGATCAACTTTGCCCGTTGTTTAAGATTGTGCTGCTTTTTCCCTATTGGAAATGACCAGCAACATAACTAATTTTTACGCCATCGAGTAATTGGAAATGTGTAGTTTCACTGTTGATAAATGGTTTTATCATCATGTAAATGATATGCCCATTATTGCTCATGTTAGAGAATGATGAAAAATACGAATAAGAACAAGTGTAGGTCACATTAAATTTTGACCTACAAAGTGGTGCGCGCGCTTGCGCGTCTGTTTTTGAGGTGGAATAACATACTGGTATATGTCACATTCTGTGCCTAAAAGCTTTTCTTGCGCTTTTTTGCGTGCTACGAGAAACGAGCATTTCTTTAGGAAGGTGTGCTATTATAGTTATCTGATTTGATACGATTTTAAAAATTGGTTAAGCGAGTCCCAAAGACTTAAGTTTTGGCAACTGGCTTTTGGGGACCTTGCTCTTTCACGTGCAACAATTTATCGGTGGTTTCAATAATTTAAAATAGGAAGAATGTCACTGAAAGACGAGGAGAGAAGTTAGTGTCCGACTCGAGCGCGGCGATCGTAGCGACTAAGGTAAACGTAGCGACTTTTTCGTCACTACAATCGTCCGCGTGCTTGAGTAACTCCCAAACACTAAATTCACGCTAATCCAAACATAAATTATTGTTGACCATGAATTTCGCGATTTTGCCCACTGTGGAGTGGTGTAAATACTCCTGACCATAGTCTTAGGCCCCTGCCACACTAGACGGAATTTCCGTCGCATTCCGCTCAAAAAATCAAACACATGGAAGTAAACGGGATTCCGTTGGGATGTGACACACATGACGGATTTTCCGTCCTTCCGTCGAGCACCAGCCGAAGACACAGCGGAAAAAATCGGTTGCCGATTCGGTCGGGGACAATAATCCCATTGCAATACATTGATTCCGCCGGGGGAAAAGCGGCTTTACTGGCATTGAAACCAGGGGATTGGTAGCTGAAAGGGCAGCAAGGTGGCAGCACGGTCGACGGAAATTCCGCGTGAAAAAAAGTTGCAAAATCATTCGGCGACGGAGTTTCCGTCATGGAAATTCCGTCTAGTGTGGCAGGGCCCTTAGGTAACTCTTCTAGTTTCTATGGTGAAAGAAATTTCCGTCGGGGTTTTACCAGTGAATTTTTAACAATTATTTTGTTTGGTTGCATTATAATTCAATCAAAATGGTGGCAGGAGACAAAGGGTTAAATGAAGATGGAAACTTAAAAGATCTCCTAAGAGATCACAGGCATTTACTACGGTGTATCCGGTCATTATTATTCGTATTCTTAAACACTGGACATATTATAGGCAGAGGTGTTGATTTGTCATACTGTCTCTGATTACCTCATAATTAATATTTTATAATTTTTTCAGCCAGCCAAAGCTCCACAGTCCATGTCAACACCTGTCGTGTCTGAATATATCATATACAAGGTTAGTATGGATCACATGTTCAGTATTATTTGGGATTCTCATGCATTTTAGCTTGGTGACAAACAATATTTGCTTAGTTATCATGTGATTGGATTCAGGCACCACTGACATGTCGGGGATTTTATTCACTGAAATACAGTAATACTACCTGCTTGTGCACTTGTCTTGCCATATCAGTTCTTGATGTTCAGTATGTGATTGCATTCCAATGCATTAATTGTAATGCATATACAACTGATCAAATACTTTGTCAGGCAATAACTGGCTGAGAATTGATTGTGAAGTAGTATTTCTTAGCAAGTTGTCCTTCAGCATGAAAACATTAATTGATAGTGTAACAGCTCTAAAATTTTGTTGTAATAATTAACCCCTCAATTTTTACTGCCATAAATGACGTTTGTTCTGCCTTATGAATATGCCCTATGATGTTGCCTTACTTTTCAGGGATCATATTTCCAGACTGGTGACATCGTTTCGGTCATTGATGTTGATGGCGGCATATATTATGCACAGATCAGAGCCTTCTTGCAGGACCAACACTGCGAAAAGAGTGCAGTTATTACCTGGCTCTTACCTACTGACGCCAGCAACAAGCGCCGTGAGATCTTCGACCCATCGACATATATTTTGGGTATGTTTCTTCTTAATGATTTTTTTTTTTGCCCAAACTTGTAAATTTATGAATTATCTAGGCTGGAAAACAAATAATTTTTATAAAAAGATTGTAGTGGCAAATTGTTACTCTTGGTTGCCGTTTCATATTATAGCGTGGTGTAAACATAAGCGTATGTTAGTCCTATACAGGGTGTTTCTAACTAGTCCAGGCAACGGTCGTCAGCATGTTCCTTGGGCCGAAACAAGTCTAAAATGTAGGGAGAGAAATGTCGAGGGACCAACCATTAACGAGGTAGAGGACCAGAAATATTGACCAGTGGTTGCCGAAGTTGCAGGATATGATTGATGATAATCACTTCTGTGAAAGAGGTGACTTTGCAAATCCCAACAGTCGCGATTTTCACACTCATATCCTTCAGCAACCATTGGGCAATGTTTTTGGTCAAGGTCATGTTAATGGTTGCTCCCTCGACATTTCTCCCCCCCTACATTTTCGACTTCTTTTGGCTCAAGGAATACGCTGACGGCCGTTGGCTGGACTAGTAACAAACACCCTACATTTACTATGTTAAGCAGTGTTACGTACAGGCGTAATACGTACTTCGAATATCCCAGTTGAGAATGGAAGCAGAGAGGGGCGCCATCTATGGTATTGCTGTATGAGCTGCATGCATAACTCAAGCACAAGCGGGGTAATGAAATAAATAAATAAATAAATTCAAGCACAAGCTCACAGATCATATTGAAATGCAGATTTACCTCAATCTGTATACAATGGGGTCCTAGCCTTGGTCTGGGATTTAGGAAATTTGTACGCAGATATCTCAATCATACCTATAAATATGCATTCCATTACTTTAGAGCACCATAACAGGGAGCATATACTACATAAGAGGCGCAAACATTCGATTTTTTTCGTCTCTCTGTTTATGGCGTTGTCAAGGCTGGCGGCCATCTTGAAGTGTGTGGTATGTCAACGAGGTGTAAATAGGGTACAGGCAGGCCGTCAAGGTCCGCGGGGTCCGCCATCTTTGATGGTTTGGGCTGCCATGGCAATACACGGCAACAACAATTTACTTACCCATTTTCCAATATCGAATTCAAATTCGCGCGTGTTATTGCCGTGTATTGCCATGGCTGCCAAAACCATCAAAGATGGCGGACCTTATTTTTGCCTGTACCCTATTTATACCTCGTTGGCATCCCACACAGGTCAAGATGGCCGCCGGCCTTAGTAACGCCCTATAAACAGAGAGACGCTAACAACAATGGCCTGACAGAAGTTTGCGCCTCTTATGTAGTATATGCTCCCTGACCATAATGTCAATCCTCGATAAATTATCGTGGGTTTAAAAGTCACTCTAAAATTGGCGGGGGAAAAGGGGGTGTGGCCTAAAAAGCACATTCGAACTCCTGCCTCCTTCCAGATGACGTAATCAGATTGTTGCCTGGCGGTCGTTCAATTCAGGTTATTTACTGGCGGGTCATTCAATTCTGTTGGTAGGCGACGTTGGTAGGTGCAACAATGCAAACAAACAACGAAACAAAGCAGCCCAGGTGCGTTCCTGCCTCTGCTGTTTTTCCCGAATCCCGTGTGACTTCCAGGTGACGTCAGAGGGCAATATGATACTGTATAATTAATATGATCTTTGATCGATCAAAGCTCGAAAACTTATATGTATATCTTCAAACAAAAAACACCAAAATGCATTTAAAAATGAGAACGATTTTTTACATGGGTTTGTAAAATGTAGGCTAGGACCCCATTAATGAATATACAGGGTGATTCTCTCGAATGGAAACCCAAACATTCCTCAATAACACACAGAGATGAACTTTGTTAAGTTTTGAATCTTCAGCATCACCATGAGGTGCAAAGGTGGCATCGCTTTAGTAGTAAATAGTAATTATTTTGGGATACAAATTAGTATTTATATTTAAACAGGTCCTGAGGAAGAACTACCAAGGCTGATGAAGTATTTCGAGTTTGTCATGCACGCACCTTCAGACTACTTCAAGGATCGCAGCAGCCCCTATCCCGTGAGCAGCATTATGCCACGTAGTGGGTTCATATGGACTCGCATGGGTCCTAAGATTGTTGATCTCAGCAGCGAATCGACTGACAAATAACTTTCCAGGAGTATTTTCAAGATGTGAAAGAATCAATGATGTCCATGTTTTAGTGGCTTCATTTGGGAAAATTTTGGTTTGTTCCCGCAACTTGAATGACCTTCAATTTTCTGAATGGGAAGATCATATGACTTGATTGGGAAGATATGGTCTGATTGAAGGAATTTCAGAAAAGCTGTATTATTATAAGTTTCTCTAATATAATGTAACACCATTGATTACATGACAGGGTGGAGCACTGCTCAAGTCCCCAGTTCAAAGTAATAAGTTATGGATTGTTTATCCCAGCAGACATAAGTTGTTTACCTTAAAACTTATTGCAGGAGTAAACAATCCGTACCTTCTTTCCCTTACCTGGGCAGTGCAACCCCGTTGATCATGTTGTATGCCATGTTATACTCGTAAACTTCAATGTTTTCTCCTAAGGGTCTATAAGTGGGATCAAAATTTGTGAAACTATCCTAAACCTTGATATTACATGATTTTCAGATATCAAGGTACTGTACAGTATACACGTATCGTTGTCCCCCTAAGCACAGTGGGAGGAATCACTTCCAGACATGGTCAGGTATCAAATATTCAAACCTGTAAATTGTAACTGTCAACCCTTCAATGTCTAGAAATCAATTCAGGCCACATTACAGGCTTCCACTGCATCGAGTTTTTAAGCAAAATATATCCCAAGTTGATCATTGGAATGAGACATGTTTGTGTACCAGGATTGTCATCTAAGGGAACAAGTTTGGATAGTGGCAGCTTAAAGGGGTGATCTGTTGCATCACTTATGATTAAATCACCCCAGATCATGTGTTACCTGCATGTAGGAATTGTGCAGCTGGCAGTAGAATTAAGGCATAATTTTTTTAAAAACTAATTTCACAAAAATCAGTGGAATAAAATTTGTAAATAAGACTAGTCTGACTCCAGGTCAATCTGCTCTCACCAGGATACTTGTTAGGCTAAACGAGTCGAAAATGTAGGGGTGAGAAATGTCAAAAACCCTATCATTAACTACGCACAGAATGACACATTTGGCAGTGATTCCTTCCACTGGGCTAGGGTTTGAAAATGTGAATATTATGTTCGTGAATAATTCTTTGCTAATATGCGGCACTCTGTAGATCATGCTATCGTATTTTCAAGTGGAACTCTTGTTAATCTGTCTGTTGAATAAAGGCAACTTAATTTTCCTTGACATCCTTTATTTAGCCCGTGTACACATATGACAGTATATAAAATCGTAAACTTTAATAACATCTGATGTAAATATAGTGGTCACTTATTCCCCACTTCCAAAAAGCATCTCTCACTGTTCAGAATTTGAAGTCCTTAATGGCCTGTGGCAAATCAGGTAACTTTATATCCTTGATTTGCTGTGGAATGTTCATATTCTTCACTGCTGACACAGCTCTTGCAGGAGCAGCTGCTAGCCCAGCCTTTAAAGAGAAAAATCATTTAGCAGAGGGACAAAAATACACACACTTGGTAAATGTTGATTATTCGTCAGTTCTCCAATTATTTTGACAAGTTGGTCAGAAAACTGCACAATAGACTGATCCAGCCACTCGTAAAGTGATTGAAGAACACACAAGTGAGATACATTCACTTGAATGCAACTGCATGGAATAGTCAGTTGTAGGAGCTTTAAGGGTCCAAAAATGAGCCCAATGCAGCAGAATAGGAAGTTACAGTATCATAACCCAGTTGCCACTCCAACCCATCTTTCAGCTCTACCTTATGAAACTGCCACCATTTTATGTTGATGGAAAATGGCCCTATAATACCACACTACAAAGGAGAAATCAGTCTGCTTAGAAGTATGGCTTGTTGGGAACAACTGTGGAAACAAATGTACACAATATAGGATGGCACTGCAACTGTGATGGGTGGCTGCAACTTCAGGACGATGTCATGACTTCATTGCCTAGTTTGCATCCAGCCATCTGGCCATGAAATAATGTTGTGGACATGAATTTGTGAATTATTCTAGCAAGGTAACTGACATGGTGCCTAGGATTAGCAAATAGAGTCTTAATGCGACCAAAGTCAACTGTCCAGCAAGTCTGGAAATGTAGCAGCATGGATTAGTCCACCTGGCAATGTCAACAGAATCCACATTCGAACAGGTATCCAGAGTCACTGTTAATATTAGTGTGGAGAGTCATTTACCTGGTTTAAAGTTTTTCTTGCCAATACAGCATGTGCAGAGTGGATACTTATGCCCGATTGCACCAACGAAATTACCGATTCGATAGCTCCTAACAGATCGTTAGCACACATTTAAAGGGCTCCTAACGATCTATTAGGAGCTATCGGATCGGTAATTTCGGTTGGTGCAATCGGGCATTATTGTGTTAGACTATTTACAAATGAAATTTTGTTACCACCAAACAATGTGCAAGTGCACCAAAGATGCAGCTCCAGACCTGTGGTCATATTGAAATACGCAACTGGATGGGACAAAAAAAATGGAAAGTTTCAAATCAGTATTCCATTCTGCATAGGATTTGCTCTGCTGGTAGTGGATTTTTACTTGTAAATAGTTTACTACAAAAAGTGTCCCATGCCCCACAATCATGTTTCATGCAGGCAAGAAAAATTTAGAAAAAAAGAAACTCATTACCAATTTAAATAGTATCTCAGGACACCTGCCTGAATGCAGACTTTTGTGACATCACCAGGGGCAAGTAATCCATCACTCTGCCATGCTGCAACACTTGGCAGAGCGTCAGCTTTGGCAGAGTAACATCATGTATATTCAGTACCATGTAAATCCCATGAGCCACAAGATCTTACCCCTGTTGATCTGCTCTCCATGCCTTACACTATATCATGTTAAGAACTGCACAACTTATAAAAACACTATTCAGTCACATTGTAATTTGGAATGGTGTAGGGAAAGGGAAGAAATACAAAGGACTACAATCCCTCTTTTGAGTTTTCTTTTCTCCTGCTAAATTGACAATTAATTATTTGTATTGTTAGGTATATTTGCATCACTGAAGGTAGGCGATCTATCTAGGGTTTAACTGATGTTATTCATTATTGGCAACAATCAACAATGAGTAACATCCATTAAATTCTCAGTCAATGACCTACCTTCAGTGGTGCATGCAGGCATGAGCCATATCATTATTTCATGTCATGGCCCAATCATTGTGTCAATATACAGGGCCTTAAAAAGCTGGTTTACAAGGACTAAAACCAGGTTTGGCAATAAGGTTGGCAGCAAGAGGCTTACAAAATATGGTGTCACAGTTTGAAAAATGCTTCACACGTCATGGTGTTTTGTTTACAGTAAAAGCTCAAGATATGCACTATCATGTGGCTGTGTTGATTTTTATGACTATACTGTCATTCTACAATTGAGCCTCTTTTTGGCGTAATTATGTCAGAAGAAAGTGATATCTAATGATAGTATAGGCCAGTGGTTCCCAACCTTTCTTGAGTTGCAACCCCTTTATAATAGCCAAATAACATGTGGAGCGCCNNNCCCCCCCCCCCCCCCATTTGCATAAAAAGGCATTTTTATAGGGTAAATTGCATAACTATTATTACCTAATATTCCATTGACCCAACATTTAATGAGACAGTTGCACTAGCATCAGGCAACCAACTGCATAATTTGCAGCTGACTTTAGTAAAAACAACTGTGGCGACCCCCCAGAAAGCCCTTTAAGGGGGTTGCGACCCACAGGTTGGGAACCACAGGTATAACCAAATGAGCCCAAAACATACCTCCTGTTTTTCCAACTTGTTTTGGTCCTCTATCCTTGTGAGAATCTCAGTCATGTTGGTCTCAAGCACCATGCCTCCCATCACCAACTCATTCAGAATATAATGGACCTGTAAGCCAGGAAGGTGTCACTAGGTCTGTCCATGCTTTTTTCATTTTCTTACTTGTTAGTTACCTTATCAACGTGGAAGATGAGGTCTAATTCACACACATTCTCAAAACACTTGTCAAGTGTCTCCACAAACACTTGAATTAGGTCCAGGATGCCCAGTTCCGATTCAGAAGAATCAACACAAAAGACAAAGTATAATGTGGCATAGTGACGATATATAAGCTTGTAATCCGAGCCTCCGATTAAGCTGTAAATATTGGGACATTATTAGTACACTGTGAAATGTGAACCTCTGTACTCTTAATATTCTTGTGAAACCGTATGTTGCTTACGGTTTCTAATATATATGTTTCAGTGAATCATTACCTTCCTGTCGACACTGAAGCTTTTACATGTTTTATGCTCCTCTCCTCTCCCATTGTCAAATCATGACAGGTAGTTTTAACTTCGTATAGCTCACCATGGCTGCCGTTAAGAATTTCATTTGGTGTTTCTCCCACTTGTTTTGCTACCAATTTGTCCCTTACTTCCCCCCAATAAAGAACCTACCTGCCTCCCTCCAGAAAGTTGCAGACATTATCATCTCTCTTGGACACCAACTGGAACGTCTCCTTTACAATCTGCTGTTGTGTCTCCTCATTCTGCAACGACTCACTGTCACAAGCAAATCCAAATCCAAATAACCACCACTTCTTACATAGTACTGATAGAACTTGGTCAGCCTAGGTTTCCCATGATTGTTAAACACCAGAATGGCCTTAATCATCTTTTCTCCAAGAAATGATCAGCTATTTCGCCCAGACGTCAGATTCTGCAAGCAAATGAATTCCAGTTTTTTAAAAAACACTCCCAACATGTCCATCATTAGTAGTGGCTCACAGTCCAATCCGGCTATAAAATGTGTTCATGTTGACAAAGCCATAGACGAAGACACTCACCCCAGCAGTCCCAAATCCAACCTCGGTCACATTCCTGCACGGCACTGCACGGGGATGATAATGGCTGTGGCCAACTGGGTGCGTTCAAAACGTCCAAAAGCCGTTAGGTATATGATTATCAGAACTGTTAAAATATGCAGTTATTTTTAATTCGTACGTATGTTTTTAAAGTAAATGCAGGTAAATGTAAGCGTTTTTACTAAATAATGACGTTTCTGACACAAGCGGATCGTGCGAATACGTCACAGAATGCAACTAAGCGTTTCCGTAGATACGGTTTTCAAATGCGATTGTTTACACGTATCAGTTATTCCGGAACGTTGGCGCTGCTTTTAAATGAGCAATTAGATGCTTTGGAAGGGTGAGTATTAATTATTTTCTGTGGTTTATCGGTAGTTCATACCACGTTCTTAGAAGGTTCAGACGGATATTACTTGTGAACCCAAGCTCTTGGTGAAACCAAGAGCTAATGGTGAAACTAATCAGCAGGCACATTTCATTTGTAGATTAGGCTATAGATTGAGAGACCCCCTCCCTTCCCTCCCTCCAGCAGGTCTTCTATCAAAATCATACATATCCGATAATCTACATCATACATTATAGGAAAAAAATTTGGCGGGCTCACACTGAAATCTGGTTAGTAGCCTTACATGGTGTGGTGGGTGATCAATAGTAAAATAACAAGTTGTTTATACTACTGATTATTATGGGGTGGAAATCTCCAAGAATGAATAATACCACATGTTTGCCCAACTTGGAAATTCCCGGGTATTGACAAAATTCTACTTATTAATAGTGAAAGTGCTGCGGAGTTCACAAATTATATTCGACTTATCGAGAAAATCGAGTTATATACAAATTCGAGTCATCGAAATTCAATTTGCATTACATACCGTATGGAGAATCCGCCAATTCCAAGATTTTTTTCTTCGACTAATGGCCGGTTTCACCAAGCCCGGTTTTCATAAAACCCCCGGTTCTTTCGGAAAATCCCTATTCCATTTGCAGGGATTTTCCGAAAGAACCGGGGTTTTTATGAAAACCGGGCTTGGTGAAACCGGCCATTATAGAGAATTTCGAGTTATCTGTATTCGAGTTATTGGGATTTAAATTAATTGAAACACAAGCTTAAACCTATATGTATTTTTATTTGCAGCTTTGCAAAGTCATCCTCTGTACCATTGACCCTACAAGTACACTAATTCAGGGAGGCTTGTAGGTGATTTTGTTCTCGACAAAACAATGCCTCAACAACCACATAATAATGGTAACCTCCATCATGAGAATATTACAAAGAAAAGACAACATGTGAGATTTGCCATCGAAGAAGAGCACGGGAACAAAGAGAGTGGGGAAAAAGAACATGGGAAAGAAGAAAGTGGGGAAAAAGAACACAATAAAGAAGAGAATGTGGAGAAAGATCCCGAGAAAGACGAAGAATCTGATGACGAACCTGAATCGAAATATGAACCAACTCCTTACCAAGAATATCTTATCACTTACGTATATGCGGCCCTAACACATTACTTAAAAAATTTGAAATTAGTAATGGCTGGCAAAAGCGGACTTCCTCCTTTCCGCCCAGAAAACTATGGTAATTATTGCCACATTTTCAAACAATACAGTACTGTACATCAACTTCTGCTTGACCTTTCTTTGCAGGCGTGGTGCGTGGTCCACCAGATGAATATATTCCGTCAACACCAATAACAGGAGACATTTACTTACAGTTTCCCCCTCGTGATTCGGTAAAGAGGTCCGATGGGCCCTCATCATCTAATGAATCTAATGATATGTACCTGATGTCTGAAGAGTCGTCTGATGAGTCGTCTGAAGAGTCATCTGAAGAGTCGTCTGATGAGTCATCTGAAGAATCATCTGAAGAGTCGTCTGAAGAGTCGTCTAAAGAGTCGTCTGAGGAGTCGTCTGGAGAGTCGTCTGATGAGACATCTGAAGAGTCGTCTGAGGAGTCGTCTGAAGAGTTGTCTGATGAGTCGTCTGAAGAGTCGTCTGAAGAGTCGTCTGATGAGTCGGTTGATGACTCATTAGAAGACATGTCCGATGACATGTTCCTCACGTCTGAGGACTTGGCTTTGTTGTGTGATGACATGTCCCTGACATCTGATGACCTGACTGTGTTGCGTGATGGCATATCCATGACATCTGATGACCTGGCTGTGTTGCGTGATGGCATATCCATGACATCTGATGACCTGGCTGTGTTGCGTGATGACGTGTCCCTGACGTCTGATGACATGTCCCTGGCGTCTGATGACATGTCCCTGGAGTCTGATGATATGTCTCTGACGTCTGATGACTTTCCCCTGACGCCTGATGACCTGGGTTTGTCCTTTGTTTATACGCCCCTGGAGTATAAAGAGTTGGCTTTTTTGGCTAATAATATGATCCTGAGGCCTGAGGACTTGACTTTATTTTATGACACGTCCCTGGAGGCTCAGAATGTGGCCTTGATGTCTGATGACGCGTCCCTGACGTCTGGGGAGTTGACCTCGATGTCTGATGACGCGCCCCTGACGTCTAAGGAGTTGGCCTTGATGTCTGATGACGCGCCCCTGACGTCTAAGGACGTAGAAGTATTGTCTGATGACAGCGACCTAACGTCTGAGGACTTGGTTTTGTTGGCTGATTGCATGACTTTAACGCCTAAGGAGTTAGCCTTGTTGGCTCATGACACGCCGCTTACAACTGAGCACGTGGCCTTGTTGGCTGAGGACATGACCCTGACATCTGAGGACTTGAGCTTGTTGGCTGAGGACATGATCCTGACGTCTGATGACTTGGTCTTGTTGGCTGAGGACATGACCCTGACGTCTGAGGACTTGACCTCGTTGCCTGAGGACATGACCCGGGGGTGGACTGATGATTCGGTCTCGTTGGACCTCACGTCTCCTGTGTGTAAAGACTTGGCCTTGTTGCCTGACGACACGTCCCTGACGCTTAATGAATTGGCCTTGTTGCCTGACGATGAATACCTGATGATTGATGAAGAGTGCATGACGTCTGAGGAAGTGGCATTATTGCCTGATGAGATACGGATGTCATCTAAAGGCCGGATTATGTTTCCTGATGACTCGATCTTGCCATCGGGCCCCACCAAGGACCACACACCCTGGAGATCACCAATGTACGATTTGTCTTTTATCGTGTCACCGAATCCCTGGGATGAAGAAGTACAGAAAGAAAAACAGGAAGAAGAACAGGAAGAAGAACAGGAGGAATATATTCAGTACGAGTAAGTGTTTTTTTAAATTACAATTTGCAAGCTACATAATGATATAGGCTACAGGGTGTATCAAAACTCTACCGTAAGCCATATGCCAATGGCGTAATGGTCAGCAGATGATCATATACAGTATCGGAATCATAGGCTTGGGCCGCCGCATGACCGAGATAATTGACCTCAACCAATAGGTATAAAATATCCTGGCAGGTATGCAAACCTTCAGCCGCCAATCGCATCACAGGTGATGTCGCAGCTATTTTCTGGGGGGCTACTGCCACACTGCTATTGGGGTAGTCACTAAGGGCTCTTAGAATGCAGTTCCCCCCAGATGCACTGCTATTCTACAATCACGCTTAAGCGCAATCGCTACTTCGCAAATGATCAATTATCTACGTAATGTGGCTGCCTAGAGATGATGACCCCTCTACATATAATGATGATCTGGTGCCCCTTATGCCATTGGTACATGGCTTACGGTAGAGTTTTGATAGACCCTGTATAGTGGGGGGCTTTTATACAGAATATTATTAGTGGCGTATCCAAGTGAAACGGCATGCCTCCATTATTTAAAACCTATTCCATTTTTATTGGACACTACTTCACATATTATGAGTTTCTTGGCCGTGGCATGCATTTACCAGAAGGCCATTACTATACGACGTACATGTGTTTAGCTAAGGTGGTTTACTGGGTATAAATAGTGTACTTTATGCGAATTTATACAGGTAGTGTCTTTGTAATAATGCTCTTTAAGTGATGTAATTTGCTGTTTATTCGGAATTAATAAGCTTATTTTACTGCCATGTTAATTTCAGAATGATGCTCAAAATGGGAGGTTGTTTTTCTGTATACCATAACTAACTACCTATGGTGTTAATCAGGAATAATTTTGTAATGTTGGCTTATGGAAAAGGTTTGCGCATTTTGATAATACCAAACTGTATAGTTCCTTTCGAATTACTAAGGTGATATTGCTTTTGGGGATCTGGACCAAATGAAACCACCTGAAAGGGCCATTGTCCAAAAAATTACAACATATATCAAATTGGAGTTTTAAAACGTCTCATGTCCTTCAAAAAGTATGCCTGTGAAAGTCCGCAAAATATTTGACCCTCCAAAAGGGAGATATGAATTTTCAAAACTGAAACGGGTGGGAGGGACGTGTTACCATTTACCAACGAGTGACGTAATGAGTAACCAACTTCAACAATGGAAGAATGGCATTTGGTACGTTCGTGGCTATTGTTGCATTCAGCAGCCATGTCTGGTGCTTTTGTTGATGTCGTATACCGAAGCAGGTTGGTGTAGTGGATATGGAGTCCGCCTGCTAATCGGGAGGTCCTGGGTTCGAGGTTCGAATCCCGGTGCCGGCAACTCTGACCGTGGTTTTCTGTGGTTTCCCACGGTTCCTCCAGGTGTTTCCTAGTTAATAGGCCACAGCCGCTTCCTTCCATCCCTATCCCGTCCCAAAAAGCGAAATAAAGTTTACAAGAGTTCCAGCCAAAAAAACAAATCTCCCCCCTAAAAAGCCAGAACGGCTTCAATGGGGTATGAATTATTATTATTATTATTATTATTATTATTATTATTATTATTTGTTGATGTCGTATGTGACTATATCCAACGAGAAGGAACTGGCGTTGCTTTCTGTAGCAATGTAAGTGTCACCTCAAGGCCCAGTAATAATTTGTATCTTCATATTATTTGATTTTGTAACTTCTAATTTCCATGGTCACTATAAGTACCATACAAACCTGTACTCGTAATCTTGACCACATCTTGACATTACGTCACTATAGGAAATTCAACCGAAGCAATATCGTCACAAGAAGTAGTGTCATTCAGAAACTGATCTGTTAGGGTCTGTGGCTTATACTGTATGAATCCCACTTTCAAATTAATTTAAATAACGTGCCAATTTCAGCTGTTTCAGCGTGGCACCCACATAAACTGAGACAATATTACTCATGCACCCAGCTCTGTAGATGATCCTGTTATTTTAATAGTTTGTTTCGTAGATTGAAATTTCACCTAAAATTAGATCAGGACCCATGACTCGAATTCCATCAACTTCAGATATCGTTTCCAGCCGAAATAGTTTACTGAGCATGACCAAAATATTATACAACACAATGGGGACCAATAATATTCCGAAAGGCAACCATATCGCAATATAATAAGATAGTCCAAAGTAGTTGATAGTAGGGAAGAAACACAAACGTGGCCTTTTTTCCGGATCCTGCAATAATGATGGTATATTAATGCAAATTCACCTGGATCTTATAATCACCTTAGATTTAGTTTTCTCGGGGGGTCACTTTTATTCTGAGAAAAGATAAGCATATACAGCTCTATATGTTTTACCAGATGCCATGTCATGTACTGTACCAAAACCACCCCGGTGACTTTTAATCATTTTTACATTCTTTTCAGAAATATGAACAAAAATGTAAACTTGCATTTACGGTGCATAATTTGACCCTTGGACACAAACAAGATTACTTTTGTTGCATTTGATTGTATAGCAGCCGAATTACTTTACTTGTAGGTCAATATAGTTATAATAATTTCAGGCTTAGTAATAATAATTATGTGTCCGAATTGGTGCCCCCGAGTTCGTATTTAGACGAGGAGAGTTCGCAGATTTATGGGTATCCATACCAAATTATTATGAGTACAGGCAGGAGTATAGGGTGATGAGAATCACCAAAACAGGATGCCAAATCTGTGGCGAAATCACAATTATTGATTCTTCAGTGTAGACGAGATGTGAAATCGCTTTATGCGGGTGAAAGGGGTGCAGGCGTCTTTCTACAGGTACTTTGTAATCTCATTAGCACCATTTGCTGAGGCCAATGTGTAAATTATTGAGATTCAGATTCATTATCTTTTCAGAAATTTTATACAATCCCATAATTCTTTTTCTCATTTTTCACAGGATCGATGAATGGGATTCAGACTCTCCTCCAGACTCGCCTCCAGACTCACCTCCAGACTCTCCTCCAGACTCGCCTCCAGACTCGCCTCCATACTCTCCTCCAGACTCGCCTCCAGACTCGCCTCCAGACTCGCCTCCAGACTCTCCTCCAGACTCTCCTCCAGACCCTCCTCCAGACTCTCCTCCATATTATCTCAAGAAACCATACTCGCAATCATTCTGTCCTTCCATTTTGAGAAAGCGACTGGTGAAAGAAGCACGGTTTAAGCGGATGAAAAAGGATCCACCTCCACCAGGTGGCAGCTTGCGTGACACTGCGAAGTTTCCTCTTCCTCTTAGGTTTCAATGCAATTGTCCACCCAATACCCTTCCTCAGGTGACTGACCTGGAGTTAGAAAAGTTTCTGGAAATGGTTCCTGAAGGGCGCCAAGTTTTGATTCATGTCATTAATTCATTTGAGTTTCGTAAGTCTCGCCTGACCTCGTCTTTATTGAGAGCACATAAGAAAATGAAGAAGAACAACGTGCCCCAACCATGCGGTCTTAATTCTGAAGACGAAGTATACATTGTCCAATACGATATAGCTTTTGCTTCAGCCGGTAAACGTCGCCGCGAACCTCGGGTGCGTCAATATAACATGAAGAAGATGAAGACAGAGGTGACCAGACTTCCTCAGAACGATCTGATAAAACGTCTTAAATCATGCAAGGAGAGCATGGACAGAGTTCAAAAAGCAAGAATAAATACGTATCGCATCGTAAAACAATGTGACGATGAAATTCGTAATGAGGAAGAAGAGCGTCAAAGGTTAGGAAAGATGATAGATGAGCGGGAAAAGAAATGTAACTATAAGAACCCTATGGCAATAATGATGGAGGAGTCACTTTCGCTGAAATCGAAAAAGAAAAAGAAAAATAAGCAGAAGAAAAAGAAAGGGAAGATGGAGGAGAGCCAGAAGAAGGAAGATGACTTGAACGAGCTGGGGATCATGGAAGAAGAAAATATTAGGAAGAAGACACCAAAAAAGAAGGAGACTCAGAAGAATAGGCAGCTAGGGGAGGTTAAGAGGAAGAAGGATCAGTTGAAGGAACTGGATATGATATATGAGGGTCCTAAGCTTGTGAAGGAGATGATGAAGATGTATAGGGAGCTGTCATGGGTCATATGGATGAGGGACCCAAGGTATAAGGTGGCAGTAAAGAAGAAGAAGCGGCGTAAGGAAATATATGAAATGCTGATGGAGATAGAGCTGCAAGACGAAAAGCAGGGGACAGAACAACAGGAGGAGACTGAGCAGCAGGAGGAAAAGGAGGACACAGAGCAGCAGGATGAAATGGAGCAACAGCAGGAGAAGGCTGAGCTGGTCTCGATCTTACCAGGTAATGACCAAGATGATGAAAAAGAGCAGGAGAATGAATATTGGATGCAGGAGAAAGAGGAGAGAGGGGAGAAGGAAGAAAAGCCTAAGAAGCGAAAGGAGGAAGGAAGAAATGTGAAGATGCAGTTGGACCCAAAACAGGAAGAGGTGAGGGAGAAGGGAAAGGGTCAGGAAATATATCAGAAAAAGGACGCCGATGAGAAGTCGGAAACGGAGTCACGGTCGGGTTCGGAAACGAAGTCGGAATCGGGGTCCTGGTCGGGGTCGGAGGAGGACGAGGACGATGACGAGGAGGAGGAGGAGGATGACGAGGTCTACGATGAGGGCAAGGACGTGGTGTGGGACGAGGAGGACGAGGAGGTATATGATGAGTATTATGCTGCCAAGGAGAAGCAGAAAAAGGCGAAATTGAAGAAAGAGGCGAAGTTGAAGAAAGAGGAGAAAATGAAGAAAGTGAAGAAACAGAAGAAAGAGGAGAAAGAGGAGAAAGATAAGAAAGGGGAGAAAGTGGAGAGTACGGTACAAGAGAATGACAATGAACTTCAGGAAACAGAAAAACCTCTTAAACCCTTAGCACCTGCAAGACATATAATGAAGCATATTTATGTGAAGGGCAAAACAGCAAAAGAGTATGCCCAGCCTGAATATCATTCAGATTGGCTATTTGATCTATCTTCAAGATGGCTAGAAAGCCATCAGTGGAAAAACTGGAATAAATCAGGCAAAGCCGCCAACAAGAGGTTGAACATGAATAAACCGCGCCCTATGAGAGGAAGGAAGTTGCGAAAAAATTCAAAGGGTTTGCTATTTATGGACGTATCGCCATATCTATATGGAGGTCGTGGTGTATGGAACATAGGTTTTCTATGGGGATTCAACTATACAAAAAATCCTATATGTTATGTGAAGCGATTTGCTGTGAATCTCCCGCAAGAAGTCCTTGATATTAAACCTTACGAGACTCTACTAGATATACCAGATCATTCATGGAAGACAACAAATGAATTAAGAAACTGGTCAGAATCACTGTGGAGACAAGTCGCTGCAAAAGAATGGCTACAACGATATAAACAAATAAAACGACTAAGAAAACTATCCAAAAGAGCAAGAGATCTGGAAATAGCATCTGAGCCAGAAAGATGGAAGATGCCGCACATAAGGAAAGTATTCAGAAGTTATCGAGACAAAGGTACGCGACGTATACTAGACAGTTTTATGCCAACAATTGTGAAGAGAAAGATAGGAGGGCTTAAGATGGCATTTCTACCCTACAAGCCAAAGAAGCCGCGTGGATGGCTGAAGCCCCTACTATACAAAAGAAACAAGGTCAAGGCTGACTACTTCTTGGTAAGTGCATTCAAACCAGTTTAGTCAAACATAGTGATATCTGGCTACTCTTGTTGTCACTAACCTGCTCATTTTAGCAGTTACTTTAGCATAGTTCTTAATGCTTATCAAAAGTATGAGCTATTAACGAATGCACCCATCCTTTTTAATAGCATGATTCAAACTGGACAATTAAGTTTTCACAATGTTCACACTTGATTAAGTACGGTACACATCAAAAATAGGATTCTGATTTGGTGTGCACTGTGCAAGTCTCATCTACTAATATACCAAATGATTAACATCAGAGATAGAAAATAAGTTATTTCTAAAGAGAACCCCCAATCAAACTTTTTCGCAAGGGATTAACCACTAGACTCTAAAGTGTACACTGGAGTGTCAAAGAGTAAGGTGTTTAACCTAAGAAGTAGCTAGGATTACCACTGCATTAAACCGCACTTACCGAATGCTTCAATGAGCGCCAATGTGGGAAGGGATAACGGCACGCAAGATGGCGGCGAGTGACCGGACATAAAGTGCAAAAAGTCATATCTATTTGTAGTAACCCAATTTACTAATCTGTATCGGACCAGTACGATATTCGTAGCTAGCCGTAGCCGTTTAGAATGTGTATTTCCTGTCATATTTTATAGGTTTTCCAAGACAAAAAGCTGTACTACATGGGTAGAAAATTTAACTCCCCTTTTAAGACGATATGGCTGGAATACTTCCTTTCGAAATGCCGCTTAGCTGCTCAGAAAGGACTATCACTTCCTAGGAACTTCAAAGTCAAAAGGTGAGCTTTTTTTCTTTTTGCATAGTCATTCATAATAATGTTGATTGAAAATCAATGATATTTCAAACATAGAAAGCCAGTAACTTCATGGAGAATACTCCTAATATTTCCCTCAAAATTCTGACCAAGTGAAGGTGATCAGGTCAGGAATGGAGGCCAAGATATTTCGTTAGACTGACCAGTGACTTAACCAATAGACGATTTCTCCCTTCCCAATGCTTCTAGGGGTCAACATTTAAACGTTTTCTTGACAAATTTATTGATGCTTCTCTTTTTTAAAGATCACGCAGGACACATAAAAAGAAATCATCAGAAGAGAGAAGAGAGAAGAAGAAGACGAAGAAGAAGACGAAGAAGAAGACGAAGAAGACGAAGAAGAATAAGAAGAATAAGAAGAAGAGGAAGATGATGAAGAAGATGATGAAGAAGAAGATGAAGAAGAAGAAGAAGAGGATGAAGAAGATGAAGAAGATGAAGAAAAATATGATGAAGATGAAGATGATGAAGAAGATGAAGAAGATGAAGAAGAAAGAAGAGGACCTAAAGGCAAAATTAGAAGCACCATCACAGAGGAAAGTAAAAGAATCACCATCAAAACAAAAACAAGCACCAATCGAGGAGGAACAGCTAACAAAATCACAAGAGGTATTAAACAAGAAACGAAAAATAATTGAAAGGAGAAATGAAAAAGACAGATTGCGAGAAGAAAGAAACAGAAAGAGACTACAAGAGAGAGAAACTCGACGAGAAGAAAGAATAGTAGAAGCAGAAAAACAAGAAGAAATGAAAAGGCAAGAGAAAGAAAGAAAAAGGCAGGAGAAAGAAAGAAAAAGGCAGGAGAAAGAAAGAAAAGTAAAAGAAGCAGAGGAAAAGAGAAAACAAATAATGGAAAGAGAGAAAGAGGAAAAAGAGGAAAAAGAAGCACGTGAAAAAGAGGAAGAGAAAGTAGAAGCACAGGAGGAAAAGGAAAAAAGGAGACGAGTAGAGAAGGAAGGGAAAGAAATGAAAAGAAACAGCACAGAGAAAAGAAAACGAAGAAGCACAGGAAAAGGAGATAAACGAATGTGAAGGAAATGATAAAGTTATGACAAATTAAGTTGAAGAAGTAAGTGGTCTTGTGTAATATACTATTACTTTCTGAATACATGGTGTTTGATAATGATTTAGACAAACTTCTAGTCTAGGTTGAACGTATGAGCACCAAGGGGCGAAAAATCGACCCATTTTTTCGGACTTTAATTTAAACATTTATTTTTTGGCGGTGCACGGATTATCCGCACCAGGATAATCTGTAGTACAGTGTAATTATACCTTCGCCATACCGTGAGGAGTATACAGTGACTTTCCGCCCATCCTGTAAAATTCACTACTTAACCGTAAGGGAGATCGGGGTCGGTTGTAACAGGGTACGGTTGCAACATCACGATTAATAAATACGTTTGGAAAGCCCTGAAGTTGAACCTCACACAGCACACGTGCCCATTTTAAGGGCGATAGCCCTTAAGTAAGACCGTAGCATAGATTTCAACAATGTTTCAACAATGAATTTTTCCTACTTCTTCTTGTTCTTGTTCTTCTTGTTACGTTTTTTTTATTCGCCCTAACTCAAGTTCTGCTGTAGGTAGAGCTTCCAAATTTTGAACACAGATCCCCACCGTCGTGACTTGATTTCCTACCATTTACACTTTTACTTAATTCCTCTTCAAAACGCCGCAAAAAATTTAAAACCACCAAAAAATACGTTTTCATTTTTTTGCTCAATACCTCTTCGGAATTCGGTTCCTTCATCAAAGGGCGGAAGGTGCAGTGGGATGGTGCGGATCGTGGTGCGGATCTATGTTCAAAATCTCACAGTTCCCACTGCTACAGGATTGGAGCTGTGATTTTTTTACCTCTTATTTTTTCTGTCATTAATTCATTTGTTCATAATCCCATCACCTAGAAACGACAATTCTTGTTTACCCACTAGCCATATTGTTATTAGCGAAATGTTACCCTGCCGCTGGTGTGAACTCATTGCACTTATTACAGATTATTACAGTTGAATCCGGACATAACAGCCTCGGCTATAACAGACTTGGTTATAAAGACTGTCCCGGCATGCTTCCATTAGGGACTGTGTATTTGTACTCCTGATGTAACAGACTCATTTTCACCTCACCTCGGGTATAACAGACCATTTCTTGGACCCTCGGTGGGAAAATATTGGTTTCCAGGTATAAAATTTGCAAAAAGGAGACGGCAGAAGGAAATTTCGGATAGTTTGGTCCTGCATAATTTTCGGGTGAGCCAATATTGCATTTGTGACAGATTTCATTAATCAGTATGTAGTCTAGTAGTGCATAGTACAGCCATATTGAAAGCAGAAATTTATGTTTATGTTGCGTGACGATTCGGCTATAACAGACCTTGGCTATAACATACTTTTTCCGCAGTCTCTTGAACTGTACTATTAACCCCCGTTCGCTCCCTGCAGGGAGCGAACGGGGGTTAATAGTAGGCCTACAGTTGAACCCGGATACAACAAACTTCAAGAGACTGCGGAAAAAGTATAATTATATATAATTGGGGTTTAGTGCACCGCCCTAGGGCATCGGCACAGTACCTTTATTTATGCTTAAATTTGTACAAGTTTGATACAGTTGGTCCTTTTGCCGTAACGCCCGGGTACCGCGAGCGATAGGGAGGATGACAGGAGGGGATGTGCAAGTGCAGTGCAATGCCATATGTGGTCATTTTGTGAGCTCCCCTGGGTGGTTTAGTCTATAGGAAATACCACCCGAGACGAAGTCAGAGATGGCCCTGAACTCTGCACGAGATGAAGGGGGTGTCCCCGGGCTGGGATCGAACCCGGGACCTTAAGGTGGAAATGAAGCTAGAGTCACTCAATGAGAATTTTATGAAAAAAACATGTTACGCAGTTTTGTGTCCTCTTATCAATGGTGCAAAGAAAAATACACGTCACCGTGCAAATTAGCGAACTAGAGGGCTCAGAAGTTCGCGATTTAACATGGGCCCTTATGGCAGAATTTTCAATAGTCCACAAAAAAATGATAAGCAAATGAGAATTTTAAAATTTAATGTGGAATATGTCGGGAATTATATACTGATCGTAACCGCAAAAAGAAAAACCTACCTCACCGTGCTCTTTCAATTTGTATTGCTGAAAAACGATCCGAAAATGATCCAGTGACGTCACATTGCTCAACTCGAGTGAGGACGTGGCAACATAGCGTTGTTTACGGTAGCGAGATACGGTTGCATACGACCGCGAAATATGAGTGCAAGTTAGTATGATGGTTTTCACAAATGGCTCACACAGGATTTTCGTTTGGCGGGGGTGCTTGTCAGACGTCAGAACCGTTATATTAGTTTATGTAGTTATAATTATTATAATATAATAATCGAATCATTCGAATCCACCCGGCAATAACGTCACATTGCTACGCGATAATTGGCCCGGGCCTTTGCTGCGTTGCCGCTTCTATCTGTCACACGCGTACCAACTGAACGTGTTCCAAATCCGACACAAATGAAGAGCTACAGGCTCCCCTTTCGGAACTAAACTTTTTAACCCTTTGGTGCCTACGGCCATCATATGATGTCCGAGCTTGCATTGCTGGAGGGCCTACGGACATCATATGATGTCCGGAGATTTGCCCTGCCA
>JYFJ02003533.1:0-40498 GCA_000934665.2 Catajapyx aquilonaris | reverse complement strand
GGGGGGATTAGTGCAGGGGATGCACGTGACCTTCATCCTTACTAGTTTTGCAGTTAGGATGTTTCTCCTTGAGACGGCAGAGCTCGGCCGATTTTTAGTCCCATGTAAATGCAGTCATGGTGATGGAACAGGGGTAAGGTATAGATTGTCACAATATTTATATACTCACATTTTACCGAAGCAGGTTGGCATAGTGGATAAGGCGTCCGACTGCTAATCGGGAGGTCCTGGGTTCGAATCCCAGGGCCAGCAACTCTGACCGTGGTTTTCTGTGGTTTTCCACGGTTCTTCCAGGGAAATTCCGGAGTTGCTTCCGTAATTAATAGGCCACAGCCGCTTCCTTCTGTCCCTGCCCTATCCCAAAGAGCACAGTAAAGTGAAAAGCAAAGAGTTCCAGGCAAAACAAACTTCCCCCCTAAAGAGCCGATGTCTGATAGCGGGGTATGAATATACTCACATTTTATAATATAATAGGGCGACACGGTGGCGGAGTGGTTAGCGCCCGAGTTCAATCCCCGGGTCTGACAGAGGATACTTATGTGGATAGAGTTTCGATGGGTTCTCTCCGTGTTCGCTTGGGTTTTCTTGGGGTTCTCCCATTTCCTCCCACTATCAAAATCCATCACAGGCAATGGTTAAAGACGGGTATTTAAAAGATGATCCCATAAGAGGCCCAAGGAGACCTATCACAGGGTATCCATTATTATAATTATAGGGAGACGGAGTGGCGCTGCGGTAACGCGCGCGCCCACGGAAGTTAAGGTCCCGGGTTCAATCCCCACCCGGGGTTCCCACCTTCTTTCGTGCAGAGTTGGGCCATCTCTGGCTTCGTTTTGGGTGGCAATTTCCGATAGACTAAGCCACCCGGGGGAGTTCACAAAATGACCACTACTCGACAGCGCACACGCACTTTGCACATCCCCTCCTAATTACCTTGGAGCATACTAACAAGATTAAATCTTGACTCGCTCCAAAAATAATCCCGATGGTGGTAATCCACCCCCCATATATGTGTAGATAGGGGGTAATGCAAAAAAAATATATATATATTATTATTATTATTATTATTATTATTATTATAATTATTATAATTATATAATCTAGAAAGGTCACCACGTCATTTCCAATCAATAATTCCTTCAATCATGTGACTTATTGCTATTGAATCTCTGAAATCAGCATAAACAATATTCTTTGTCCATTTAAATAGGAAGTTACTTGGTTAGCCCAATTTATTTTGAATCCTGTTTCTGGGCCGATAGTGTCAACGGTTGTGACCAAGCTGTGCTTGGGTATTGATAATCTTGCATGCATGATAATATCAATGTACATTTTACTAAGAGTATTGTAATGGTCCTTTCGTAACTGCTAATAATTTGAACTTTTAAACTGGAATTTAGGTGATGTAACCCTGGAAGAAGCTACCACAGCTGAGGCATCTTCTCAGGAGGGCCGGCAGAAGGTACTGGGAGCTCCCTCACCATTCCACTTTACCAGTGGACCCCACTTGTGGGAGGAGGTGGAAGACTGCAAGGACTCGGTCTGGTTGGTCCAGGTAGTAGGAACACAGATGGAACCTCTCTTGGATGACCTTTCTTGGAGGAGGGTTGTTGGGGCACTGGCACCCTTGGCTGTGCGCACAGGAGTCTTCCACTGTGACCTAGATCCCAGGTTTGTTGAAATACTTTGTGTGTTAAGTTCTTGCCATAGACCGGTGTGGAGCTCCTCCTTGAATATTTCAGTTTCCGTTGAACTCATCAACAAAGAGAAAGGAAGACATAATGGTAGAGTTTCTACTGAGATGTCTCACACATCAAAATTAGTTTGTGTACATTCTGTCATTCCACTAACGTGCCAGTTTATGACTAATTTAGAAACTTATTGCCTTTTGTGTAAATTAGTGTGCAATCAGAGTCTAATAGCATATGAACTATTTTTCTTTGTCTGTTAGGTTATGCAGGAGAAAGGGCTGGCATAACTCTCAGCTAGTTCTGGCCCTTCCACGTGGGACTAGGGCAAAGGACCACGTGGTGCTGACCAGCTTCACTTCTTCACGAGCCCAATCTGTAATTGAATGGGTGAGGGATCACATGTCAGTCCGTGTCAAAAAGGTCTCCCAAAAAGAAGACCTCTCTAATTGGCTCACAGTTAGGCCTCAACTTAACAGGACTAAAAGTGACAATGGACCAGTTCAAGTTCATGTGCTTCTTTTGACCCATCTCCTGCACCCACCTCTGTTTTTGGCTGCTCTCAGTATAAAGTTTACAGGGCGAGTTAAATTTGGTATATTCAGTGTAACCTCTGATGAGGACGAGGAGAATGTTAAAAAACAAGTTGGTGTTGAGCGATTGCCAGCCTACGTTGTGGTGACTCCAGGAGCTCGGATTCTGTATGGAAAGAGAGCTGGAGAGTTGCTGACATTGAGTGCAGCAAGTTTGTTTTTGGCGACCTTGCAACCAGAGGCCAATGATGTCTTCCTGGCCTCCTTGCTTCTAGTCAACGTTCTTGCTTGGGTCGAAATATTCTTTCCAGACCTTGCCTCCAGATCTTCCAGGTATGTTAAAGTTTTGGTACAAGTGTTTGAGCCACGATTGGATGAGAGCATATTGCCTCACACTTGATGAGGATGTGGCCATTTCATTACTTTCATTGGGTTTTCATTTGTTCTGCAGATGGTGGCCCCATCACCTGATCCGCTGCGTGGGACTTTTAGTTGCCTACAACTTTTGGCTTTTTCTGGCATGGCTCTTGCTGTGCGGAGCATCTACCTTTGGCCCTGTAGTGTGGGCTTTGGACTCTCTCTCATCCTTAGCCTTGACCTTTGGAGTCACTGCTCCTGCCTCCTTTCTCAGGGTTGTCTTTCTCAGGGCCACCTCACATCCAATGCTGTCTGCTTTGGCCTTTGCGGCACACTGCATTGGTGCTGCATTTCTCTGGCAACTTCTACAGAGGAGGAGGCCACTTTTCATGCAATCTGCAGCAGAACCACCTTGGTGGGATTTGTTTGCAGAGGGCGAGTCACTCCTGGCCGGATGTCTCTTCCGACCTGTGGTGCCAACAAGTCTTAGCAGACAGGTGATTGATTTTTTGTGGGGGTTTTAATTTGATTTCCCCCCCCCCCCAATTTACACCAACCCACACTTCAATCATAGGTGAATATTGCATGATATGTGTATGGTGGAATGTAACCACCAGAGTTACATTGACAGATGAATGCATACACTGTCATGCACAGATGTTGTATAGGTGCAGACTACCATACACGGAAATAACTTACGATCAATTTTGTTTTTTGTATGATGATGTAGCAAAAATATTGCTGTTATGCCATGTCATTTTGTGTAACTGCAATATTGCATTGTAGATATGAAATGTATTCAGGACTGAAGTCTCTGTTCTCACGTCAGAACCAATTACAGTGACACTGATGATATCAGACTATAAATACTACAGTATGTGAGCAACTTACAACTAACAGTTTTGTCCAACTGTCTTATGTAACAGGTGTCACCTCAGCTGGATCTTGAAGAAGGTCTTGAGATGCTGATTGAGCATTTGGCTGTTCCAAACTTGTGGCTGCAGCCTGTTGTCAATACTGACTATGTGAAGGATCTACCCACCTGGAGGCACAAGCGGGATCCACCTGAGGGGAGTGAGTCATCTCCTGGGTCATCGTCAGAGTCACCATGTCAGGAAGATGAAGATGAGGAGGAAGACGAACCACACTCTTGCATGTTGCAAGGGAGTGAATGTGCCGTTTGTCTGGAGAAATACAGGAGAGGGGTGCTGCTGTGTGGACTCCCTTGTGGACATGTATATCATGATGCCTGTGTCAAAGTCTGGCTAGGAGGAGGAAAAAACCACCACTGCCCTGTATGTCGTTGGCCTGCATATAAATCACGGCCAAAGGCACATTCTGAGTGACAAAGTGTGAGCTGTTTTGTCATGGGTCAGAAAATTCTGAGGAATTGCCTAACAGCAGGATTAATTCATGTTTTGCAGGTTCAATTGAAGTTGGTGACATCAATTATGAATTTGCCATAATCTAATTATTATTTACAAAAATTACATTTGTTAAGATAGCCAGTAACCTCATGCACTGGTGAAAGGCATCTTGGCAGTGTTTCACAAGCCAATTTCCTTTGGGCGTTAAAGAAAATAATTTCCCTGACAAATTCCAGCTGCATCTTGACTGGCATGATTACGTCAATTAACACTTGCCTTAATTATTTTTTTGGTGTCAAATCAAAGCGTGACATGTCAGGTTTGGCATTTTCTTGGAATGTCCTGGCTCATGCGTATGCATCCATGTGATATAGATTTTCCCTCCTGTTTTTCTTCCATTGAATCATATAACTTGTTCCATTTTTTCTGCCTTGTATAACTACTGGTGCTTTCATTTATACATTTTCTTTGGTATACCATACAGTTTATATTTTTTTTTCCTTTTCATTTCTGGGGCCAAGTACTTTTATAAGTGAGCGTTCCTTTGTTGAGTCCTATGTACCCAAGAGTCAAAGAATAAATGCTGAATTTCCTTACTGAAATCTTCATACCTACAGCCTGCTAATTTTTCAGTCATCAAGTCTCCTATACTGCCAGTAGGGTGCTGTTTCTTAGTCTCTGGCAAGACTCCTGGCGTTTTCCTAGGCTTATGACATAATCGGTCATAGGGAACCACCAGACACTCTTCATATATAAATGAAAAATACATAAGGAAATAATACCAAAGACGATTACGTATTACAGGGGTTGCAACACTTCCACTTTTGAGCTTGTCATGGGAAAATGCATGGCCCAACCTATCATAGATTTGTAAAGCAGTTCAGGTGCAAATCTTAAATGCACTACTGTCATTTAACAAGCTGTCAGCATGCATTTTTCGTACATCTTACCTCTGAAAAACAATAAATCAGGAAAAGAGGCCTGCTTAATAAAAGGTAAACCAATGTGATGGATTGATAGGTTTCATTAACTTAAAATACAATCAAATGATTACTCGGAAGTAACCATTGCAACTTTCCCATCTGCAACCTTGATATTGGGCAATGCTGCGACCCTCTCCCCGAATGAGGCTCGAAACTTGCCGAAGGTGGTCTCCTCCTCTCCCAGGACCTGGCTGTAGTTCTTCATTACGTCCTTTGCCAGTTTCTTTAGAGTGCACTGGCGGTCAGGCATACTCTCAAGTAATTCTGCAATCGAAGTGTCCCAGGCAAACTTCTTGGGCGAGCCTTCTGACTTCCTTCTCTTCTTCTTGCCCTTCATAGGGGTATCACCATTGATTTCAGCACTGTGGCCATTGGTCTCCTGCGTGTCACCATTCTGGTCTGCAACTGGTTTGGCTTTCTTCTGCTGCTGCTTCTTGCCCTTCTTAGCAGATTCACCATTGGTGCCAGCAGTCCCATTTGTCTCTGGATCACCCTTCTTCTTCTTGGATGGTGTTTCTGTGTCATTGGTAGCATTTGTTACCGCTCCATCTCCACTCTTGCGCTTCCTATTGCGTTTCTTCTTTCCCTTCTCCGACTCACCAGCCTGCACCTGATCTTCACTACTCTCGGCATTAACATTGTTGCCTTCCTTCTTATTTTCATTCTCACCTTCCTTCTTTCCCTTCTTGCGATTTTTCTTACGCTTTCCCTTGGCTTCAGGTGACTTGGTTTCTTGACCTGCTTCTGCTGCATCGGCTGAGTTTTCCTTCTTTTCAACATCAGTGCCTGCAGCTTTCTTCTTCTTCTGCTTCTTCTTCTTCTTTTTCCCAGTAGCATCTCCATTAACTGCTCCCTCGTCCACTTTCATCTTCTTTGCGCCTTGGTCCTCATCATCCTCCTCAGCCTTTCTCTTCTGTGCAGTCTGAACAGCCTCCTTTCTTTTTATAGCCTCCTCCTTGTTCTTCATCCAAGCACCCTCCAGCAGACCCCAGACACTCTCAAGGGTGGCTGCTGTCACCTGGTTCTTCATAATGTTTTTCGCAAAGTTCTGCGTGAGAGAAGGTCCTCTTTTAGAATTGAGCCTTTATGAATTTTCAGCAAACAATATCAAGAATATTGCATTTAAAGGGGCCAGATACCTATGCAATTTTTCCGACTCGCAGGCCAAGTTTGCCCAAGTCACGGGTACAGCGGTCTCTTTGCACCGCCGATGCAGGCATCTCGCTTGAGGTATGGACCTGAAATTTTGACAGAATGGAGAGGATGGTCTATTTGAGTCTCCAATGAAGGTTAGATCCATTCAGATAATTACGTGATCTACAAGGGGAGGAGTTTCTGGAAAATGGCATACGGCAGCTTGGCTCCGGATTCAAATTTGGGAGATATCTCGACAAGATTCGATGGCAAAAGGATTCTCTCTTTCTCCTTCAAAGCGCAATTGATTTGGGCTGTTGGCTTTTGCACAGCTATCAAAACCGTGACACCACATCACCTCATAAAATTAGCGGGGAACTTTTGAATGTAGATCAGTTGGCTCCCTGTCCAGGTTGCCGGGGAACCGGTTAAGGCTAAATGAATAAAAAAGCATGTGGGCAACAGGGAACCAACTATTCTCTGTTCGAAAGTTCCCTGATGATTTTACGAGGTGAGGTGATGTCATGGTTTAATAGCTGTGCAAAAACCAATAGCCCAAATCAATTGTGCTTTGGAGTAGTAAGAGAGGAATACCTTTGCCATCGAATCTTGTCAAGATATCTCCCAAATTCGAATCCAGAGCCAAGCTGCCTGAAGCCATTTATCAATAACTCCTCCCCTTGCAGATCACGTAATTATCCAAATAGATCTGAACTTCGGTGGAGGCTCGAATGGACCCTCCTCGCCATTCTGTGAAAATTGCAGGTCCCTATCTCCAGCAAGACGCCAGCATCGACAGTGCAAAGAGAACACTGCACCTGTGACTCGACCAAACTTGGCCAGCAAGTCGGAAAAATCGCGTAGGTATCTGGCCCCCTTAATCGACAAACTATGAAGTGATTATCCTTGCCCAATTGAGGCAGAAATTTCTTGATCTATTTTGCATTAGAAACAGCATGGAAGGGTTAAGAAGAAAATGGAAAAACAAGTCCCTCACAATCCTGGAGATCATAGGACAGGATGTCAGGAAACAATGAAGGTTGAATAGACAAATGTGCACAAGTTAAAATAAATATATAATGCTGACATCATTTGAAGACCTCGGGGGAAGAACGATCAAGGTCCACCTCACGTGAAACAGATATTGCAACATGAAATTTCGAAGGCCCATGAGGTTACATCCCTCTTTTGGGGCCTATCATAGTGGACTATGATCATTACTCCACAACCATGACCAAACCATCATATTCTACTTTAGTGAAACTATCTTCTGAGATATGCAACAAATTTTTGACAAAATGTGGACCTTGATCATTCTTCCCCCAAGGTCTTCATTATTTGTCCAACAGGTGACAATTTGAATAGTAACAAAGATGACTTCACATGCATTTGATGCATTATGTTACAGCCTAGGCTTGCATGAACATACACTAAAACATGTCTCTAACAGGCCCTGGACACAGTGGAATATTGTCCATTACACAATTTTGGTTTGGTCCTGTTGGAGAATATTACCACATATCCATCAAAAACCTGCTAAGTACAAAAAATATTTGATTTTAAATTTCTTAAGTGTCTCAGGACTTCCCCATAACAATTCCAGCACAATGAGTTCAAAATTTTTTAAATAACAATGCAATACCTCGAACTTGGCCTTCTTCCTCGGGACATTTTCATGCTTGGTGAGTGTCTCCAGCATGGTCTTTGAAGCAGGCAGGATGTCCTTCTGGTCATTCAGAATTGACTGGACCATCTCCAGCCATGCCTGCTGCTTGCGCTCCCCTTTGTTCTGGCCTGGCTTTGGCTGCCAGCCCACTCCTGAATATTTCTGCTCTTCACTAATACACTTAGTGTGCGCCTTATACTCTTCACCACTATGGAGATAAGTAAGCGAAGGGAAAATCACAATAGTGCCCAAGTTGTCACAAGCCCTCAAATGACAAGAGACTCGAGAGAAATAATGCTTATTCTAATCAAGTAGACATTTTCAATGCCTCAAGTTGATGGCTCATTATAAGTTACAGCTATTGTCACTTATAAAAAGTAATCTCCCACCCACCATCTTAGCGAAACATCATCCACTCTAGACACCCCAATGGTATAACTTTGGGTGGTAAGAGGCACCAAAACATGGAGAGTGCGAAATGGTCAACACAACAATTTGCGTTGGAGTATTGTAGATTTTTAACAAACTACAATGAATGTGAAACACCATTTATGCTGCACATCCAAAATGCTGACTCTATCCTACACCTGGTACAGTTCTTACCAGAAGTCCCTGTTGCAGTCCACACAAGTCAGGACATTCATGCTTCGGCACTTAAACCCATGCTTCTCCACCTGGATCTTTTTCACGGAGTCCCCGCATGCGCCACAAGTGAAGAAAACCATCTTCCTTCTATGTCAATGCTGCTTAACACCTGAGGAGTAAGCAAGGAACAAATGAGCACAAATAATTCTACAAACCCTGCACCACAGCCTTCAACAAATGAAAATTCTGGGCAAGAGCACGCCCACAACACCCTGAACAATGCATGATACGAAATATCATGATGTAAATGCTATTCTGGTACTCTACATGCACCTAGAACATGGTTGAAACCTGGGTTCAATTTTTTGGAACCAATTTGGAAAAAGGTAAATGAATTTTGAAGCCAAACTTGCTGATGGACAAATTGTACCTGACAGTTCCATATGACATCTTCCTGCCTCTTCTAGGTACAACTCTTGTCCCAACTTTCCCCTGTGCACAACACACACTGTATTACTGTTGCACTGATTGGCCTTGTGTGGTTCATCAATAATGGTTTTAGATCAAGGGGGTAGTCACTCCTCAAAAAATTACATTAGGTTGTGTCGGGGACACAAGCTGCAGCATTTGCGGGCTCAACCTACATTATGCTTCACTTTTCTCAACTATAATGGCGGGGGCATGCAGGCGTGGATATGTCTTTAAAATTTGATCAGGGGGAATGCAGGCAAACTCGAGCATTACCGAAAAGCATCGGTTATAGTATACTCGGTTATAAAAGACTGCACCACTTGTTTGCCTGCATGCCCCCGTCATGGCCCCCCCGGCGGGGTCCCCCTGGCAGGACCCTGCTGTAACGCTTTTCTGTAACGCTCGAGTTTGCCTGCATGCCCCCTGATCTGATTTTAAAGACGTATCCACGTCAAAAAGTGTACACCTGCTCTCTTGAATTGCGGCTCTCTGCGGCATTGGTGAGGCAGTAAGACCATGGGTGAGCTGGTGTATACTCACTGATGAGCATGTTGGTGAGCCAGGAGAACCGAGGAGAGCCGTGGAGGCCACCGAAGGCAAACTACATCATATGATGAGGAATAATGAGGAACAAAGGCGCGTTTTGCCCCGGCTCGTCTCAGCTCTCTGTGGCCCACCCCGGATTTCCGAGGCTCACCAGTGAGGGTGTAGTACACTGGCTCTCCAAAGTGACAACCCCCTTGGGTTAGCTTTTCTATAAATTATGGCTGCAACTTGACTACAGTGTTGCTTCAATTGGGCAAATAGGTTAACTGTTGTCTGGACGAAGGTGAGGGTTTGATACAGACAATCGAGCACTAAATTGCTACCAGAAAAGCTTCTGTGCATGGTCTGGAATGATTCTTGACACCTACCATCCTGTTCAATACTGCCTAACCCTTCTACCACCTCGTTGACATAAGGCGGCTGCTAGCAACCTGAGACAACTCGACCAATCAGCATGGAGGACATGGAGACAAAAATATTTTCATCTCTGAAGTCTGCATGTTGCAGATCTACCATGGTTGCCGTTGATTTTCACTCAATAACACTATGTGAGAGTATGCACTGGCACTATTACTTGCCCAAACTCAGAATAATTTGGCCACCTTGAAATCATGGCTGCTCGATTTGCAGAGAGCCGTCTCACGCTCATAAAACGACACCCAGGGTGCCGGAAAGATGCCCACTGATAAGGGCCCACGATGAAACTAAATATGGAACCACTAGGATAATTACCATATTTTATACGAGGTATTTCAAGAGCATCACAAGGTGCTGCATTTGGCCATAGTGCTCGCTGTGCCAAAATAAATAGGCCCGATGATGTGACCCCACTGTAGTAGGGCAAATTGTAAGGCAGTCAAGACAGGACACCTATTTTCCTACAATAACAGCACAATTGTTACGGACCTGTAACTTAGTAAGTAAATTTTCTTCTACGTACACCCTGATTTGCCTGATAGGTCATATCCCTGAATATGTAGCCACTGTTGACAAGTTGATACAGACTGTCGTTTGCCTGTCACAGTGGTCCAATGTTGTCTTGCCATGGTGTGACTGGATTTGTCATCTTCGTGAACCTTCAAGATTTCACCCCCAAGTGTTCTTCCACATTCCATGTTTGCGACTGACAAAATGTCCCATATGATACATGATGAGAATGCCAATCGCAAATTCCCACGTGGCTTACAATTTTCTAGTATTTCTAGTTTATGGTTAAAATTTAAGAATGAATTTATAATTTTGCTATTTTTATACCAGCATGTTGCAACATTCAGGGGAAAAACAGCAGCTCATGAAAATGCTCGTGTATGAACAGTCCTGCAGATGCAGGTGTGGATCAATGATCTTTGTTTCCACTGAAAGATAGCTTGGTAGGCGATCCAGTTTGTTTTCCTTGCAACGGCCTTGTGTGAATGTGCCTTATCTGATTAACGCCCCTTTCAATACAATTTTAGTGTGGCACACATGGCCCCTTCATGCAATTATTCTGTCTAAGAGGAGGGACCTACCGGCTAGGATGTGGGGTTATTGGGTATGGTAGGCAGGATGGGCACCTGTTATAAGACGCACCATGCCCTTCTTTTCTCCAAAACAAAAAAAAGAGAGAGAAATGAGTTCACAAACTCGTGCAGCGTACTACAGACCAAAGTGTGCAACCTTTCCTCTTACTAATTCGGTCAAGCCTATAACAGTGGCAGGTTGTGGTGGCGAAATGATACGGAAGTGGTACAGCCTCCCAACTCTGGAGAGGTGTGTGCAGGATAGGCCCATTTTGGTGCAGGCCTGCGCTTTGCACGGTGTGTTGGGGTATATTGCCTGGGACCCACCACTGTGGTGTTCTTCCACCTGAGGTGCGCCTGAGCCACTTCCCCACCCTCCAGAGTCCTCGTGGCTCCCTTTGGCGTAGTTTATTCCGACAAATTAAACTAAGCCTACTCATGCAGCCATGCGGTTGGGGTGGACGAAAAAGACAAGGCCGTCGCGTGGCCACGCCGCATGAGCTGCTTCCAGTGCAATAATTATTACCTGGTGGGACGTGGAGGTGGATGCTATGGTGCGTGTGTGTGCAAGGATGGTAGTTGAGGGGTGGTGGGATGGACGCATATATTTACCTGACAGACGGAGGTGACGAGAATCGGAGAATGGCTCTACTAGGCTGAGGAGGGCCACAAAACCATGTGGCCGGAGAGGAGTCGCAGGAGACGCAGGCAGGGCACGCGCATGCGTCAACACCGCCACGCCATACCAATAGTTAGTGTTTAATATTTAAGCTAAACCTGGCCAGTGAAATGTTTTATTACATCGTATCTAGCTACATGTAACTGATGAAACATTTCCGTTTAAATTGTTGAGGAAAGCTTCAATCCCATAGATTACATAGATTTTTGACTAGGTCGGCCATCTTGGTGCAGTCCCAGGGAAGCGCCAATTCGAAGAGTGGGATGATTCCATGAGAGACTATTCAAAGAAATCATAATAATTCACTCTTTCTTTTTTGATTGCTATGGAACTTGGCGTGTGATATTGTGCCGACGAATAAGGCTTATAAAATTTTAGGGTTCGTGGTTCAAGGTCTGGACCTGTCTGGACTGGTATACAGCGAGCAATGCAAAAACAACGCAACTCGAAAATCAACATCTTACAGACGAGTATTCAGCTAAGTAACTATGATTATTCAGAGAGGTAGTTTTGGTGTAATTAGAT
The DNA here is from genome assembly GCA_000934665.2 of Catajapyx aquilonaris. NCBI lineage: Eukaryota > Metazoa > Arthropoda > Diplura > Dicellurata > Japygidae > Catajapyx > Catajapyx aquilonaris. The sequence goes on along the minus strand of JYFJ02003533.1, from coordinate 28,465 downwards.
TGCTAACAGGGATACACAGAGTGATAAAATAAATTGTAATGTTCGTAATGGTTGGATTTTTCTCTCTCTCTCTCTCTCTCTCTCAAAGCTAACTTAGTGGTGATAAAAAATATTGGCAGCTAATGTTAAGGAACGTAAATGCAACTTTTTAACGCCTGCAAAAAAAGGGTTTCATCATTGACGTTCGATGTCAATAGTTCCAATCGAGAATTCATTGCAATTCACAGCTTGGAATATGCAATTCGGCCTGATAAGTGATTAGCCATAATTAGAGCTTAGTTGCAAAAAAATGGCGAACCATTTCAGTCGGAACACCGTTAGACCATTAGACGTTTAATACGCATTTTTTTATTTTATTTTGGTAAACATTAAAAAAATATTAAATTGCCTAATGTCTTTGAATACTGACGAATGGATCGCAGTGCCCAGTACCTGCTGGGTATGAGGTTGGTCGTCTGTGGCAATTATTGTTGTTCGGTTGAGATTTACCATGAGATTTACTGGTCGCAGCTCACAGCTAGGCCTAGGGCATCATGAAACCATTAATAAGCCATGAAGGAATGACCATCATGAAACCATGAAGGAATGACATGGTCATGTCATTCATGGTTTATTTCATGATGCCCTATAGCTGTGAGCTGCGACCAGTAAATCTCATGGTAAATCTCAACCGGACAACAATAATTGCCACAGACGACCAACCTGACACCCTGCAGGTACTGGGCACTGCGATCCATTCCTCAGTATTCAAAGGTATCAGGTAATTTAATAAATTTTTTAATGTTTACCAAAATAAACAAATGGCATATTAACATGATCATATTAATGATGTACAGTACAGTAATTAGGCCTATACGCGCCTATATGCCTGTCAGACATGGAAAATTGTGGTGTATTTGTATACAATATTACTATACTGTATACCAATGATTAGCCTAATATGACCTATTCACTGTTCCTTGCTGTATACAGCATAGTTAGGAATACTATAGATCAGAGCCCTGAATGGATTAGGTGACCAAATAGAAGCGGTATGAATTCTTAATTTATTGCCTCAATTATTAGGTGTAGCGCATAATTATATTGTCTTCCGTCATCTCACCTGTTCCGGACAACTCAACGCTATACTGCTATTACTGCGCATGAGTTGAAAGAATTTCACCGCATTAGTGAAAACAACTAAAACACCGAAGGGGGGTGTATTTTTACAAGCCTATTAATTATTCACGGTTCTATGTCGTTGAGTGATAAAATTGTACTGGAGGCTCAGCCGATGTCTTAGAAATTCGTACAGTTCATATTCTGCCCAGAGAATCTTTTTCACCCTGAATTCCATCTCCGACGGTACAGGCTCTTCATGTCCGTGTTCCACCAGGTTCTTCCCATCGCCGTGACTATCGTGAGTGCGAGTGTTATTTCGAAAGAACAAGGGGATATATTGTTGCAACACTGTGTCTGTCATGTTTATATCTTCAGACACTCCAACCACGGAGTAGACCATTTCGGCATTCTCCTTAGCTGCTTGCAGGGCGCGGTAGTCGTTGACCTTTCTAAAAGAAAACCATATAAGTTTTAGTAATTTTGACCTTCCTATATTGACACTAACGGAAATCAAAAAAGACATAAAAAGTTCCTACTAACACACAGTGAGGATGCTGACCGCAAAAGAAAGGCACTGAGAGTATGAAGTTGCGTCGTTGCAGTTGAATGCGACAATCAGACTGACCCAATACAACACACGAAGCTAAGTCCATTTCTTCCGTTTTCTTTTTGCCCGTATTTTGCTTAAGGTTTTGTTGGTGACGAACGATTGATCTCAAACGATTAGCTGGATTTCTTGCAATGTTGATGTAAATGGGACTTTGTTGCGTGTACCTGTGCAATGTGTACGTATAGCCTATGAGTGGTCTATTCTCTTCTGTAAAATGGGTATAGCCAAACTGCACCAAAGATTGAACTTACCTCATAAGTGCAGTGAAGTTGACATGGAAAAAATGCCTGTGGTAGCTGATTGGTAGATGCTGGTACTCAAACCACGAAGCGAGATTTCTCTGCTCATCCGGAATGAGAAATCGTGCCCAGGGTGTTCTGTGAGGGTGGTTCCAGTGTCGAAATCCGCTGATTTGTGACGATTCCTCCAGAAGCCTTTCAATGAACGATCCTCCGCTGTAAGGAACGGCGTTGAATACTAACCAGTGTGAATTGGGAGTTCGGTTGGTTGCAGAAGGACTCATCGTGGAGTGGAAGCCACCCTGCTGGAACTGATCACTTGTCGGACTCTGGATGAGTAGGGACAGCAGCAACAACGTTGTGCTTCCAGAGGCAAACAAAACTGCCCAAAAACAGGTCAGAGGTAGAGGGATACATCTTCTCATGGCGGGCTTTGAGGATGAGTGTGCAAGATGCACCTTTTTGAAACTAAAGGATGACTTGGCAGCAGGAAGGAGGAGGGACAGGAATGTCCGGATTTAGCCAAGGATGACATACACTTTAGGGTCACTGGGTATCATCCAAATTGCTCTCTTCCGTTGGTGGTAGACTTACCTGTTCGCATGTGCACTTGACCCTGCAATAATAATAATTCTGACATTGTCCAAAGGTCGATGCGTCAGTGTGGTAAACTGCTGGTAAATGCGACGCAGGTGAATGTTAATTAAGGACACATAAGTCTGCTTTTACCACCGTTTATTTACACGTACCGGCGTACACGGAACAGCTCACGGAAGCATTTCATCAGACGATGGGAGTGGTGGGGGAAATGGTCTTTAACCATTCACTCGCCTCTTTTCTAGACCCATCATATGGTTCAGTTGTTCGTTGGTGCAGTAAGTAAATTGCCACTAATTATTTTGAGTGGATGATCTGTAACTGGTTCAGCAATTGCGATAATTTCCTTACTGCAACTTACGATCAGACCTCTCAATATCGAACAATCGATGCAATAGTTTGTCACCTGCTGGTTACTGTGCAGCCATTCACAGCAACTAGCACGCAATGAACTTGTATGTGGCGATAACCACACGCTTTACCGGAAATAATGAACTTGTAGGACATTATTTAGAAGTTTTAACGACATTTTTGCTGCTCTTTTATTTTAAAATTGTGGAAGATGCATGTGCTTCTTGCCCAAGTGAGTCATACCATATTGCGTGTTTGAAAATATCTTATAGATGAATTAAAATAATTTGTCTGCCAATTTTTTGACAATGGGTGTATCATCTGAATCAGATATGGAAGGGATGGAATTTGTTGTTTGGAACTAATTGTCGTTGTTGCATGTCTTCGGGTTTCTTGGGGATTCCTGCTCGAGCAGCAGTTGACTATTCTTCTTCTTCTTCGTTGCGGTAAGTCACATACCGCACTGATGATTTTTCGCCCATCATGAGTGACTGAAGAAAAATAAGAAAATATTACAAGGCAGTGAAGCATGTCGAGCATTACGTAATGTTCGTGATGCACATACAAAATAATATTTTTTTAAACAAGTCAGGCAGAAACATGGCCGAACATCAGATGTAGCTCATTACCTTTTCCTCCTCTTTAGTTGGAGGATTGCGTAGAATATACATGAAGGGTGCATATATAAAATTGAGGATGGCAATGCCGAAGAGCATCCACTCAAACCCGATGGACTGAACCAAACTTCCGCTGAGAGCAGGGCCTGAAAAGGAACAGATTTTAAAACCCGAGCGCAACCGACACCAATCACCCGCAGAACTAACCGATTGCAAATCCTAGACAAAAAGCCACATCTCCAATGGCGTAGACGGATCCATAGACTTGTGCGTGGCGTATGTCCACCAGGAAGCCCAATTCGGGCATCATGGACGAGTCCACCATTCCGATTGCAAAGCCCAACCCGGCGTTGGGAGCGATGAGATGGTTGATATGAGTGGCAAATGGAATCTAAAGTCAGAGATATGGAAATGTCAGATATCAGGCGGATGTCAATTAATCCGGCTGCAATGAGGTGTGAACAGAGGCTTACACAGATGAGACAAATTCCGATAACGATAAGTCCGATGAGGGAAGCGAGCCAGCGGCCCATGCGATGTCCCAGTGGTCCGAAGAGATTAGTCCCGATGAGATAAGAGATTGAGGCCGGTAGGAAGGCCGCCCCCAGCTGCCATTTGGGTGCATTCATGGTGTCCATCATCCAAATCGGCAGAGAGGGTTCCAGCATGGCGATGCCCAGGTTGGCGAAAGTGATGCCACCAGCAGCCACCAGTATGTAGGGGTCCATCAGAAGAGACTTTATGGATGGAGGGTCCGATTCTTGCTTCACCACTCCTGGCTGCAGGACCAGAAGTTGCAGGACTGATGGTTGCAAAGACAAATGTTACTTGTTATTGCCATTAAATGGGTGCGGAGGTTGTGTACTTACGTCCGTCTCCGAGGGCTAAGCAGGCCAGGATGAGGAAGGGCGCCGTCTTGCCCACGAATTGGTACATTACGCCTCCGAATGGTGGTCCAATGAGTACTCCCAGAGCTAAGCCTCCTAGAGCTATTCCCATGGCATTTCCTCTTTCTTTGTCGTTTGGATAGCGCTCAGCCAACATGCCCATTCCTGAAATGTGAAATATGCTTTTACTTGAAGTACGTGGGAAAATAGTGGTGGCCATTCTGAGGCACTCTGATGGTGTAGTTGCCTGATGGCAAATCTCTTGCTGCAACAGTGTGAGATTCTGTATAGAGCGTCACATTGCCATTTCCATAAATACTTAACCGTTGGCTCTAACCTAACATGACTCCGATTTGATTTTTAAATTTCAACCAAACACATATGGTAAGGATGGAATACGAGCAGAACAGTTTGCCTCACCTCCAATTGCATTTAGTTCCGTTTGACCAATTTTTTCTGACCCTGCTTATCCACATTTGCTTCAAAATGCGGGTTTCCTGGAGAATTCCTCTGATATGACTTCCGACAATGGGGAAACAGGGTTGATTCATCTATGCCCCTCATGAAATCTTGGTTACGGCCCTTATTGCTGCTCTCGATGGGTCTCGAATGAGCTCGTAACTTGAACCTATCTGAAATCAGGCTTGTATATCCTGAATTGACGGTAGGTTTAATTTTGACCATATTTCCTATTGTGAAATCGGGGGTGTCTGAGGGTGATGAAGCTCCAAAGTGCCCATCGCAGAGGGTAGTTTCAGGATCTCTGCGCTCGGCATAGTCACAACAACACTGGTTTCATAGAAGTACCAGTAGTAATTTAAATAGGTTGACACTGTTAATATAGGCCTAATGTCGCTCTTCTTCCGAGCTCGTATCATATGATTACAGTCCCGTACAGTAGGCTACTTATTCCAATTATTGTGTTTACGTATACTTCACAAAACTAACATAAAATGCGATATAACACCTAGCATTTATATCATACAAGTACATTTCCAAATGTGTCATAATTCTGGCATTTGAAAGTGATTTAGCAGATTACTGACAGGCTACTGAGAATTGAGTCACTAATTTTCTTCTAGAGAGCCTCTTGATTCCGCATATATTTTAGTAGATTTCGTGAGTGGCCGTAAGGTACTTGTGATTGACTTTTGTTGAGTTACTGGAACTGTGCTTCCAGTGCCAGACTGAGGCATGGCAAAACTGAAGGATCCTCAGGATATAACGCAATCAGCACATTGTTTCATTGTGGCTGTTGTAGATAATTTCTCATTGTTTGAAATGAACGCTTCGAGGCATAATTACCGAAGAACCCACCTGAAACACTGGAACACGAAGATCCAATGCCTTGCAGAGCTCTAGCCACAAACAGTACCCCGTAACTTCTGCCAAACGCAAAAACTACACGGGATGAAAAGAATCGGAATTCAATTAAAACTCATGCAAAAATATAAAATCTGATTTAAAAGCAGTACTCGAGTTCAGCCACTTACTCAGTGTAGAAAGAAACATGATGATGAATCCAGTGAACATAGGAATGCTGTATCCAATCCTAAAATTAGAGGAGGTATAGAAATTAGTATGTCGTAGCTAAACGAAATAGTTTTTAAAAGTTACTAAAAAAATGAAAACCTGCTTACCTGTTGGTCAGAGGTCCCACAAACGGATTGGCCAAAAGCTGTATAAACGCCTTGGAGGCGAACATGACTCCAACCTCCACATTTTCATTGATGAGTTCTTTGTGTCTCCTTTCCTTCTTTTCCGCTGGTGACAAAGTCGTGGTGATATTCTCCGGAGAATCTGAAGATCACGTTACCAGCATTATAGACACTCTGCAGATCAATGGGAGTAGTAGGGTGTACCTGTGGTGAGGGATGTTTCCTGGAAGTATCCTGGGTTGGAGTTGTCATCCAAGAATTCGGCATTTCCTGACAGCCCTGTAGGAGGGGAGGTGAAGGGAGGTGGAGTGGAGAGAAAGAGGGCTTTGGGGGATCTGGTGCTGGTGCTGAGGATGATGGTGTCGTCGGGGGGGTCGAATGGGCTGGGCTTGTTGCGGTGCCGGATGGCATACAGGAACTCCGGTATTATCGGTACTTGCAAGGGGAAAACATAATTTTTGTGTCAGTACATTGCAGAATTTTGTTGCTGTCTTTTTGAAAGTGCTGTGATGTAGCCTATACTGTACCATCACGGAAGGTAAAGTAAAGCTGAAAATCGTTGAAGAAATTCTGAGACAGTATTAAATTTTCAACATTTTGATATCGATTGTAAGAGTTTATGTCGACTCACCTTCCTCACTTTGTAAGTAATTAACAACTTTATTAAGTTACCTAAGGTGCAGTTTTGTGGTTGATAAACTCGATTTTAATATGAGATGGGTGCAAAATGGTCTTTTTATGTGCTGTACTTAGTTGTTCCCATAGTTGTTCCAAAGCTATGCAATGGGTCGCCTACGTAGTTGGAAGTATTATGTAACAGCAATATTATTGGTTTTTCAAATGTTGGTGTTTCAAGCATTTAAAACATTCCACCCGTGCATTTCAGCGTTGCAGGTTTCTCTAAGTTTACTAACTGGCGGTCGCATCACATGTTAGTTACGGTTGTTTAATTCCAACATTTTTTCATTTTGTGCATCACAGAGTTCAGGAGTTGCGATGTAAAATAGCGCACCGTCACAGGGATCTCGACATGTCGGCCGAAATTCATTTTCGAAAAACTTTTCGGTCTCTGAGCATTCATGAATAAATAGTGAACGCGCAATTCCACAAGCGAATATAATTATCGTGCGAGTCAAGCAGTTTAGCAAAAAGCTTAAACGTCATCTGTACTTCAAGTAAGGCATTGGTACTACAGTGCAAGCTAGCTTGGTTCACTATTGCAAATTGAGTCCATGAGCTTATCCATTGTGGGCCTCAATATTCGGCTGGCCAGGGGCATGTTTCGTTTTATGCACCGGATGAAAAATTGATTACCTTGCTTAGAAAAGTCGGGTGTATGGCGCTCCATTGTGACGAAATGGATCCCACTGCTTTGCAACAAAAAAAGTAGCCACTTTTGAACTAGTACTTTCCCCCCGTTTAAAGTACTGTACTGTAATTTGTTTACGTCGGGATATAATAACGACGATTTGTAAGAACCGGCTTAATTAATTGGAGACTTGGAGGCCGCCTAATCAAGGAAGTGCCACATCCAGAGAGTCATTAATTACCCTCACCTACTGAACTTAATTGTAGTGCTCCAATGAGAAGGAAAGAGCGGATAATTTAATTATTTTCTTGCCGTTGAAGTTAAAGTGCTGCTGTTACAAAGTATAGGTATATAGTGAAGTACTCTTAACAACTGAGGCAAACCCCTTGACTCTACACTTACAGAGTAGGTTCTGGACAGTAAGACTGTGTGTGTTTTTTTTATTTATTTTTTACATACGAAGACCTGAAAAAGGAGTAACATTTTGCTCTAAATTGAGTTAGGTATTCGTATTTGACATAGTCCCAAAAGGATATAATATCGGTCAAATAAGATTTCTGATCGAGAAACTGGAGTCCCCATGAAATATATTTAAAACCAATAATTTTATAAGAAATAATACACTTTTGAAACTGCAAACAGTCATATCTCGAAACAGGCCAATCGACGCTATATGATTGTTCTACATTTAAGGTATTTATGTGTATATCGTCAAGAACATATGAACTGACAAATTCCCATAATGGAAACGCGATGAATCCAGACTCTTTAAGTTGTTACGATTTGCAAAATCTGTTATGTGCAGAAATTTTGATGGCGTAATCTCCTTTATATATAGACAATAAATGGCGCCTGTCGTTTGCTGTTAGTAGTCAATCTTGCTTTTACCTTGCCTGGAACAAACATAATCCTGAATTGCAAATGAAAAATTTGCGACATTCAGAACGAAAATACGGACTTGGGATACTTTTCTAGAGCAACATTCAGTGTCATAGAAACTGATAATTGCTTTGTAAATTGATGATTTGACTTGTGTTCCGTGCGATTTATATGGCCTGTAATACACCTATCAGAAAAGCATCAGTGCAAACGGTATATCTCTACAGTATATCCCATAGCAGTTACTCAATTACACTAGGGTATGATGAGGTAAAATTCCGCATATTTCGGAGCATTTAAATAAATTACGCTTCAGAGGGACTGCGGAATCCACACCGTGACGTGATCGGTCCAGAGGAGATCGTGAATTTTAAAGAGAGAGCTAGAGAGATGACGATGGGGGATTCCCCAAAGCATATGCCCATCGGAGATAGGCAAGTGTGGGTCAGCAACCCAATTGACACGTATGAATATTTGAGCAGGCCTGGCTGAAAGAGGGGTTAACAAGCAGTGCAGCTTCTCCTTCTCCCTCCTCTTCCACCTTACTCCTCCACCTCGTCGCTTGAAGCCAGCCAGAGATCGATCATCTCGTGGACTCCCCTATACACTATACCTATGTACCTAGCTAGGTAGACTACCTCTCTCGCTCGCAATTACGTCGCTCAGATTTGATTTTGACTCTCCCGTGCAGCTCGGTGAGCGAGGAGGGCCAATTATCTAAGCACCTCACCTCCCCGGACTATTATCCATGTCAACCCTTGCATCTTTTCCTTACTTGGAGAGGAGATCAGATTCAGCTATAGCAAAACTGGATGTATAGCAGTCAAGTTGTTTCAGAGGCGTACTGAATTGTTGCATTCGTTAGTGACGAGTGCTTGGTGTGCAGGAATTTAATTGGTGGCATGAACATTCTGCGTTACATGCGATTAACGTGGGTTAGAACAGCACTCGGTTAAGTTGCAATAATGCGGCACATTATGGTATATTATATCCGTGTGTGTGTTTAAATGCATTGATTTAGGAACATTAATCGAGAGCATGCCTTCGTGTTATTATACGTCATGTATATGAGACGCATAATCATATGAAAAAGTACTTCAGGGATGTCATGCACGCTATAGTTAAAATTAAGTTCAGTGTAATAGATCCAAGGTATATATAGGAACCAAGTTCAATGAAACGAACTTTTTGTTTTGTTTTAATAAAGAATATATACATCAGCATTGTTTCAGCAAATAAGGCCATGTCAATAATTTGCGCTCGATCCAATCGTGCAAACCATGATATCACTGAAAATGATATTTGGTGTTACATGTCAATCGAAACCTACAGTGTATCGTACAGAGTGTACGTTCATCATGGACTTACACGGGCACAATGACAGTTGTGATGATTCCGATAAAATATGTAGGCCTACATGCAACCACGAATCATGATTCAAATGCAAAATAACTATGCTTCATCTTTACCTGCCCAATCATGCATTGATTACACACCGACAATTGAATCACTCATTATGTGCAGTACCGTACGCATTGTCCTATTTGTAGTACTGCCCCTTGCACCATAGTAGATAGTTTACTCACCGACTGTGGTGAGAAGCATGTTGTCCAGGAGAAGAGCAATGGCTACGATGATGAGGACCAAGCGACGTGATTCTCGGCATCGTTGTAGGCAATCGGCCCACGAGCCGCTGCCTGGCGCCAGGGTCATATTAGCTCTAGAAAGTAAATCAGGCAATTATGATTTCACTTGGCTACAAAAAAACCAATTCCGGCACCTGCCACCCGCAGATTAAAACCCCCTCCAGAAGTATCCTGAAGCAGCAAAAGGATAAGTGAATTTCAGAGATCCCAAATCCTCCAAAACTCACATGAGAAGAAGCACATATTCACAATACAGTTAGGGCACTAATGCTTCTCCCGAGGCGCGTTATACCACGTCACTGATATTCAGATAAGGGTACATCCTTATGGCCGTAAATGCCTTCCAAGGCTCCTTCTTGCGGGCGAAAAGAGACTTCGGATAACGTATTTGCATAGAGCTATATCTTTACTCCCAACTTTATAGATCCAGCCCTCCTTTACCCTCATGAGAAAACAAACCTGTTCCAGCAAAGGTGGAGGAATTAAATTTATGGTGGGGCTCACTGCCAGGCGATGATTATCTCGGAAAGCTTTAATCAAACAGGACAGGCCAAAAACGTCATAAGGTGTGCAACAGTTGTTGTCTTTTGCTGATGGCTTAATTTTATGAACCGCAATTAAATTTAGTGCTGAGAGTATAGTGATTCACCTTATGACGTAGCCTGGCTTGTACTGTACTATGCATGGTTTTGAGGTCATATTTGCCAACTTTATAAGTGACGTGAAGGTAAGGTGAAGTGTAATCGCATGTTATAATATTTATTAGTGGTAAAAAATCTGCCATTCAATATTCCTATAATTATTATTAATTGCTTGAATTGACTAACAACCTGAAATCAGATGGTATTCCTAATAGAGATGAAACCTTGCTGATGCAAATTTTCTGCCCTGAATATTTCTCCTTCACATTCACGTCCGCATTCAAAAGAAGAAAAAAACCAACCTGAACATGAGGATTTAAAATCTGATTACACCATCTGGTTAGAAGATCTAGAAGAGTGGGTAATGTAGTGAATCCATTTCATTTTGCAGGCCACCCCTGAAATAAGAGGCTTCTACTCGGGGACGAACAATCTTCTTATAGTTGGAATTCAATCATCCTTCCTTCGAAACACCTGAGTCCTCTCTGTCTCTCGGATTCTTTTTTTCCCCTCAGGTTGAGGCGCAATCGAGGAAACGAGGAATGGGACATGGGAAGAAAGTTGCAAAAAAAAAAAAAAAAAAATATCTGTCCCTTCCACAGCAATCATTTCCAAGTCGACTTTCCTTGCCTTTCTTCTCTCTTTCCGTCTGCACTTCGATCGAACTTTGAATTGTTCGTCCCCACTTCGTCTCCAATTGGCAGCATCAGCACTTGTCCTTGAGATTTTGTCCCAAACTTTTTTTTTCTCTGTGACAGCTTCGGCGACATGAGAGATCTGTACCTAGGAAATGCCATGCCTTTCAACTTCTGGTAGAAGGCCTTCGTTGCGCGTGAATTTATAGCCTTTTAACCATATTAGTTCGAGAGAGTTAAAAAAATTGAAAGGAAATTCGTCAATAGCTAGCATCCACGTACTGTCTAGTTGTATAACTCTGCTGTACAGTTTTCACCAACTCTTTAATATTATGTAAATTGAAATGTTATACGACAAAAAATCGCTTTCTATTTACAGTCACATTCAACCAATTATCATGTTATTGAAAGAATTCTAGAGGCTTGTTTTTAAAGACTCAGAACTTGTCGAACACGCATTTTGGAACTACCAGACCCTTCTCTGGAGATGTTGACTTAAGATTTCGGTTCTTAACAGTGTTTACCATCCTTCTTTTCCTCATTCAAACGGAATCACATTCTCTCGTTATAAGACAAACAACAGAGACACAGGGAAGTTAATAACAGACTGAAGGAATGGCCCCGCGCAACAGACGCACTTCCAGCACATTTATAACGGAGAAGAGTAATGCACCGTTCCAATTATATATTTTCTCTAGACAAAGACACTTGAAAACCTTGGCCTTTTCCCCAGAGCGTCTTTTGAGCGCTATTCATCAGACCTGGGCGTCGAGGAGATTAGATTGGGCCTGAATCAGCCGACTTCCCAATGTACTTGAGTTCGTTTTAAAAGTAGCTGTTATATTCCCCACCAACTACCAAACCCTCCCACCTCTCTCAGCCTAACCTCTAGAAAACGTCAATACTCGCACCGAGGTTGCTATAAATTAGCCCCCGGCACAAGTAATCAGCCCCTAATCAGAATTTCAGCTGTTTTTAGCTGCTCGAATTAAGCCCTTATTATTTTGGGGNGGGGGGGGGGATACAATGGGAAGCTAATTGAAATCCTCTCCATCCCACATCCACCATTCCCAGCATTTATAGCCGCTCATATGATGAGATGGGGAGTTTATCGGTGACGTCAAATCAGCTGCGTATAAACGCTCTTTGTTGTCTGACAAAAGGAGTTGGAGGCTTGTGTTATTCCATATATCAAAAGGCTCCTTCAACGGAGTACATGTGTGTTTCTGCCAACTCGAGTCAATATGAGGTTGGAAAATCAATGGAAACGAAGGGATTCAAGTGGAGCAGGAGTGTAATATTATATGCTATCGCATCTCAACCAGAGTTATATCTGTCGGACCATGTAACGGAATAACTTTCGTTATTTGTCATTCCCTCGGAAAAAGGGGGGCATCGCTACGAGTATCGCCCTTGACACTCCTCATTTACCCTCGGGCTGATGGACCATTCAGAATCAGCTGCTTCCATAAACTGACGGAGCTTATACATCATTTTCGGATCGTTATGCAGAACATTTTTTTTTGGCAAGTGTGCTGGTATTCATGAAGCGAAGTGCTTGATGGTAATTCGTTCTCTACTGTCCCTCTTTCAGAAGTAATCTGGTAATGCAACGTTCATGGTGGTAATGGAATTTGCACTCGCAATCTGATTCGAGTTAATTGCTAATAACATATGGCTATGCATAAACCGTACATACCACTAGTAGTAAATTGGAGCTTCTCGACATAAGCTCCCTATAACAATTTAACAGATTTAGCAGTATGATGACAGTTATTAAGATTGCGTTTTCATGTTAATATATGGGTCAGGTATTTCAAGTCGCACATGACTGATGAAAAGTTATGAATAAATTGTTCAGAATTAATAAACATTAATGTACATTTTACCGGTCTGAAACCGCCTCAGGTTAAATGCGGGGAAATTCCAACAGACTAGGTTCTTTCCTTCCTGACACGCGTTTTTAACCGATTCCATTAGTGACTCTGAAAACGAGTCAACAGCGCGAGAAGCCCTAAAACTTTCTGAAGTGTACTCAGTACTTATGCTGGTGTGTACTAAGCACTTGTAGGCTATAAATCAATATCTCTCTCTCTCTCTCTCTCTCTCTCTCTCTCGCCTCCTCCTCCTCCTCCTCTTCCTCCTCACTCTCCTTCTCCATCGCAACTTTGTATTGGAAATCGACTCCCGTGATATATGGAGTTGGCGAAGGTGGGCTTGGGGGACCTGTTGGTCGAGAGGAAAGAAATTTATCCGACGGTGTCTGATGACGTCTCTTTTTCAGTCATCACGGCCATGATCTGGGAACCGGAATTCTCTTTCTCAAGAGACGAAATTACCATCGTTCAAAAAATATATCCGGAAGCATGCTGCCGGGGTCTGCATATGTCACATCATGTACGGAACCATGACATAATCTCATTATAGTATATACAAAGCGAGTCAGAACCATACATGTGTGAAAAGGTGCTTCTGGCTCACCCTGTACATAAAAAAGTGGTCACCTAAGGGCATCCAAATGACCCACCGATTGCCATTAGTGCCTCTCACGCCCCATTACCAATCCTACAGGACGTAATTGACTAGCGCGTCACGCCCATTAAAGAGGAACCTTTGAACAAATTGAATCAGTCGGCACAGAAGCAGCGGGTAATGAATCAATCTATGATTATTAGTCATTTTCTGCTGACTCGTTCAGTGTGAAAAATGAATGAACTGTTGTGTATGTTGGAGGGTTAACTGGAGCCTGCTTCGGACCTTTGGGCCTGATGCTGAGAGGAGACCTATCCGGAAGAGCCTCGCCCGGAAAGCCCCCATTAAGGGCTCTTCTGTGCCATTAGAGCGCTGAACCAGACTCGATTCCTGTAGGAGTGACGACAGCTTGCTAATTAGTCCGAGACGAGGTACACTTGTTGCTTATGAAGAGTCGACCACTAAACAGAACTTGACCCAGAAGGCGTCTGATACTTGGGAGTACCTCAATCATGTCTCGACAAGATGCTGCAGGCTATAGATCGCAGTGGTTTTCTACGACTAAAGTTCATCTGCCCAAGGTGATATTTACTGCCTAAGATTAGAAGAGAAAAAATGAAGGGTTAAAAAAACTGCCATCCGTCTTGAAGTCGGAACAAATATCCGGGAGGGTCGAAGAAGCAGCCTGGTCCATGTATAACACATCCACTTACAATTTCTTGCCGCTTGTTTTATCTGCTTCCTTGATGGAAGTTTCAAGCGCCCCGGGGCGTTTTCTCCAGACGAGGTCCGGATCTTTAACTGGAGGAAAACAGCATGGGGAAACGGAGAAGAGCCAATAATTTCTGAATACGGCGGTGATTACATACACACGAGGGGAATAACACCCGCGTAAACAGTACCCAACAATGCAATATCTTTCAAGCTCCTAGCTTCATTTCCTGCCAGTTTGGCGCCCATTTTCGAAAGTTTGTGCGGAGCTGCAACAAGTGACAAGTTGATCCTGTGGTTGACAACTAGTATGGAGAGTCAATTATGCACAAACTTTCCAAAAAGGGAGTGAGTAAATACGAAGATCCCTCGTAAGGTAGAAACAAAAGGCTATTGATCTCCGACCAGGCGAAACGTTACCATTTCAATGAGCTACCTCGGCACGGTTCATGAAAAGCAAAATCAGCACTTAACGAATTGGAAGGTGGGAATTGATATCTCGGCCTGGTTGCCTCGAGCAACGCCATCAATTCCCTCTCAACCACACCCCCTACTTTCTAGGAAAAGGGGAAAAGGGTGTAGGGAAGGTTGCTGGAAGAGGTGGTATATAGGGAAGAAAAGTCATAAAAAAGTTAAGACAAGGGGAAGTTTCGAGAGAATATGGGGCTCACTTTTTTTTAACGAGTTCTGGGAGAAAAAAAGTGTCCCAAATCAATCTGAGTCCCTTTATTTTATCAGGGTGGCAACTGTTTTTTCAAAGGCGAGATAATTTTGAAGTTTAGCGCAGGATACTTAACCTGAGTGCTAAACCGAGAGTATTAGTTTTATTGCAGATAAATTTTGTCCTAACTTTTATAGCGAAATGCTGAGAACATGTCGGTACCAACTCACACAATCCCAGGCTGATTTTAATACGCCCTTGCAATGTGTTGACTTATTAGTAAAAATCATTAACAATTTATTTGATAATTTGCTTCACCTATACTAGTCAATTACTCTTTAACTTATTACTGCAATAAAATCTGTCTGTGGCGGTGTCACCAAATTTTTCCGTTATATTCTACACAGAAAACCAAACGTTTTGTAATAGGTAGGTTTCTGTTGCATTCAGAGTCCGTTTTGGGTCAGAAAATGTCAGCGTACAAAATGCAAAGCAAAGCTGTGCACAAGTTCCATCTTTATGGCATACCTTTTGCGAATTTGAAGCAGGGGAGTGCCTTCTCTTATCTGAGCAGTAGTGGCAGGTGTAAAAAGACGTGGCCGTAGGGAGTAATTAGAGCACAAAAAGACCGCCATTATGCAGAGGTAGCGCCTACAAAGGATTTGGGTTGTCGGCTGGGCCTGACAGCACAGCACAGGATCTACATTCACCTGTCCCAACCAATTCCATTTCCCATGCCCCTTCCTGCCCTCCCAGCTACGTTTACTCCTTGCACTCTGCAAGACCGCCTTTGATCTTTTCTCATTCTTTTTGCCCAAGCACAAGTGCACATAGGAGCAAGCTGCTGTAGTACTGCAGGGTGGACTTCGGCTTGTACAGTATATTGCACATGATGTGCACCTCCCACGTGAATGTACTACAACATTCGATAATTTATTATAGTATGTGTCTAACGGGAGACACATCAGTACGAAATTTTTAATTCAGATTGCCGACCGGATCGAGACGTGATCGTTTCTTGATGACGTGTTTAAAATCCATATAGCATTATATGCTATCGACGAACTTAGTTGTGCAACAGCTATAGTGATAAAATATTCCGGGAATCAGCCAAGCACAAATGACGCTGAATACGGTAAGCAGACTTATAAAACTCATTTTATGTTCACGGATGACTATCCTTTTTTATATCAGTTTTTCTCCCAATTTTTCAGCCGATTAGATCCATGAAAAATTCATCAGAATGATGAAGGTGATGAGAGACGCAGCACGATCCAAACTTTCCTCCTATTTTCAATCCGTCGACAAAAAGTGCCATTTTTTTGTGTACATGCAATCATGAAGTTTTCTCACTCCTATATTTGCTTCATTAGCATGAACAGCTTTAGCGTAGGCGAAGTTTTTTGCGTCTCGTTTTATTACTATACAGCCCGGTACGTCCCTATAAAGGAATCAACCTGGTTTACCATTCTCTTCAGGCTCGTACTTTCCCTCTCCCAATTCCCATCCAGTCTATATTAAATATCTCTCCTTCATCCAGCCACTTTGATTGCGGTGGAAGTCATTCTCCGCAAAAGGCGTCTGCTCGTAACAATGCCTATTATGTACAAAAAAGTGGCCTTTTTTCTCGCTTCTCTATTTTGAGTGGTATTGAAACCGGGCCGTTTTTAATGGTCGTTAAATTTTATGGCATCCGGATTACCGCCTCGGATTGCTTCTATGGGATTTTCCAGTTTAGTGGGATGCTCTAGAAGGCCTTTAGATAACAGAGAGGAAATGTTACGTGTCTGCCGCAGTAATTAACGCTGTATAAAAGGTTAAGATGCTTAAAAGCAGGTACCGTTTGGAAGACCCTAATTTCTTACAATAAAGGTGTGGTCAGGTGGATGGGAACAGCGAATGGCCTCTACTCATACCTGTTGTATATATCTGTAGAGAAGGAACTTTTAAGTATACTGTACTGTACAAAATATAGCATATCATATCGAATATCAGCTGCAAGTGTTGCAAACATCGTCACTGCCGATGAAAATGCGACACTGTTATGAAGTGGAGCGATGCGACCACCGGCAGTCAACACCGTCATCATCATCACGGTCCTCATTATGATGCAAGGGAAGTGGCTTGCCTACCGCTGATACAGAGTTGAACTTGGTGGTGCAGCAGAGAGTCTCTCCGGAGACTATTATTAATACATACCGTGAGCAACACCAAAGTGGAAGATAAATGGTCCATCTTGCCAATTGTTCAGAGGCTTCCGAGGGGAGGATTTCGGTTGATTAATGTGGAAATGCGAGACCCAGGCAACCGTGCTTGAATAACACTTGATACCAGCAGGTCCGTTTGGAAAGTCGAGGCTTAAGGTACAGATATAGTTAGAGTCGGACTCGATTAAAGGTGTTGCCCCAGGGTTAATTAAGTTTGTTGGGGTCAAGCTTGCGGAAGGCTAAGATAGTTTCTATGGGTCTCTCTCGGCCAACTTTGTGTAAACCGGTGACGTCACTTTCAGGGCAATGCGCATCTAAGCAATCCACTTTGCACGTGTTAACGACACAAATTAGTGGGGATTCTAACCAGTTTGATTGGCCTGGGCCAGCACGTGATGAAAGTGCTTCCCAACTGGGCCAACAAGTCAATATTGACACTTGGGCCTCAACACTTCCCCAGCATCATCTGCCCAAAAATACTACCCTGCTTTGTAACTTGGGTATTAGTGNGGGGGGAGGGGGGGGGGACTGAATCGTTCGCCAGGTCTGTCATTTGGGGGTTTAGGCTGGTTTTAGCCAAAGTCCTCGGCTTGCTTGCGCTGTGAAATTTTGTGTGCTTATGGTTTAACCAGATACTGCATACCATAACCTGTAGGGAAATACAGCGCGTGTGGAATAAACGTTACAGACTAAAATTTGCTGAGGGCGATAACCCTTCGCAAGAAAATTAACCAAGAATTTCTGATTATGTGTGATGCTAACTGATATTTGACTTCATTTGATTCGATATAGTCGCCCGTACATACTTATTCTACAGAGTTTGATTTCCCCCCTAAAATGCCACGATAATCCGCTTTGTCCATATACAGTACCGGTACTTTCGGATAAATGCTGTATCGACTTTGCCCCCATAAGTTATACTTCTGGCGGAGTATCGCATCGCAGCAAAGCTCTTGTGTATACGTCTATCCGATTTGTTCAGTCTGAGTAAATGGTGTGAACAAGCAAATCTCTCTCCACCACATTATTAAGTGCACTCTTCACTGTATGTATCGGTTACACAAGAACTATTGCTGTTAATATTAACGTAGTAGTCAAATAGAAAAAGGAAATATCAATACTCATGCGACAATGATGATAAAGTTTTCGCTTTATAGCACACAACGTTGACTATGAGCAAATTGAACACAAACCTACAGTCTTATTTGACTCAACCGAAGAAAATTTTATTCAGTATTTATATTTCTATTCCTTCCAGTTTCAATAGCGCATCTTTTCCTGCTACAACCTCTAATTAATTCAGTAACCCAACCCGACAAATTAACGGGCAAGCCGATCTTGAACTCTGTCTTGAGTGTCTTAGTTCTTCTTTGACAACAACCTGTTGATCAAGCATTTAGGTTCAAGTCACGTGCAGGAGCGACATTAGTCTTCTGGAGAATAGACAGACGCCGAGTCAAAGGGGAAAGAGTCTTTCCAGATTAATCCTTCATCTCGAACCAAAATTCCCAATGATTTACTCTCATTGGGATTCCCCGCTGCTTAAACTCTCCCTAGGAACAAATCTCACCGGGAATTAATTAGCTACAAGACTCTCATTACGGAGCCCAGACCGCATTAATTAATGCTCCTGAAATTTGTTTCCTGAGCTCTTCGGGAGGTTTCATGGAGCAGGTGCTCACGGATACGGAAGATGTACTGTTGACGACGCAGACTTACTGGATTAGGTCCGTATCACAACTAAATCACTTTAAAACAGCAATTATACAGTTGGCGTTGGAGACCTTGGGCTATTTTCGGGGCGGATCAGGTACTCTGGGGTTTGGTTTCTCAGTGCAGAATCAAATATGGGATGAATAGATTATCATGTGGCCCAAGACCAGCCTGTACTGTGTGGCAGGTTTGGTTGCAGTAAGCTTTGATCAAAGACTGAATCAGCCATACCTTGCAGGAGGCTGTTTTAATGAGGCTTCCTCTCATATTAGATTAGATGGGAGAGAGATGCGCACCTTCGCTTACTTCTTAACTTGAGCAACGGATGGTGGTGCCAAACACCGTTTCTTCCCTTCACGGAATACCCAAAGGGGATCTGACGGAAAAAAGCTTCGTCGGATAAGCCACCTTCGTTGCACAGTACCGGTATTAAACGTAAGTCAATTTTGCCGAGTGGATGTAGGTCACGACGGAAATTGCGCGACAGAAATACAGTACAATATTGCTTAGTGCGGATTGATGTTTTAAACACTTTACGGATTGGTTAAAATCGGAAGGTGGATTAGAAACAATACATTAAATTGCGGAACATGATAATTTGCGTCATGTTCCCCCAACAAGCTACCTTCATCAGTACATGTAAGATGGGCCTAATGTAATGACTTTAATTCTTTACTGTTACTTTTCCTTATGACATTTGCAACATGCTCTCTCCTTGATTTCCTAAATCTAAAATAGATAGTATCCCACGTACACAGTGTATCACATGTGGTTCCTAAAGCTGCAAGAAATTTGAAACTCGATTCTCATAATATCCCCACTTACCTTATGACTTTAACCGTTACTGTGATCTTGAAGTGATGACTATCCCGCACACACCACTATAAGCTCTCCGCGCGCGTTCCGTACTTCAATGTTTTAAAATTCCAAAAGTTATTTCATCCAATACTGATATGTACAGTAGTAACAGTACCAATGTAAGCGGCAAAATGGAGCAAGCATATGAATCGAACGTTATAGATTATATCAGTCAAGAAGACATTAAGAAGACCGCGTGTGGGTGCTGAATACTCGAAAACAATAGCTTTACTATACTGTAACACCAGCATCATCTATTCGGAAATGAATAGCACATAATATGAAGCAGATGGGGCTCGTGCATATTACATTAGAGTATTAGACTGATTAGAGGCAGAGAAGCTCCAGTGTTAGGTGTCTCGGCTCGTATTCAGCCTCGTCAGGTTGCTCCCTAGTGAACGCATGGCCTGCGTACTGTATATACCGTACCGCATTCGGTGAGGATCGTAGCATAGTCGGTATACGGGTATACACCAATCGAGAAGTATTTTATTCCATGCTTTACTTTCATAAAATCACAAAAGTCCGAATTTCTTCTCCTGAACATCTCACTTGTGAACTATGCTGATTTCAACTTACACTTGGCACTTGTTACTATTGTAAGGAAATGTTATGCCGATGTTAATTTTTCTTTCACCAAAAGAGGCTATTAATTGATACTTCATAGCAAGACGAGCTACAGGTACCCTATTCTTAGTTCAAAAGATAAGGCAACGCAAGTTACTGCGATGAATCAAAAGCTATACATAGGGACACTGCAATTATATTATTTTTCTCCTAGGGATTTTAAAATCAGTGACTGGGTTTCCAATTTTTAGGCTACAAACATTCCCAAGAATGAAATAACCAGATGATTATTTAAATTTTTGACACTGGCATTACTCTGCAGGACGTTCGCTTTTATACTTGATCGATTGCAGCTCGCTCTGGGCCAGGTATGCTTCGAGTTTAAATTATGAAACAGGTCCCAGTGGGGGTTAAAAATATGCCAGGACGATCTGAAATTAGTACCGACAAAAAAGCTCAGCAGTGCTATTCACGCAGATTGAAAGCCAGCGACTACATTTGCTTCGCACCGGGCTATGGAACAGTACTATACATGAGGCTAGAGAAAGCCATATTAAGTGCATCCGCATTCACTACCTTTTCCAGTCCATGTCGCAGAACATTAATATTCACTTGGAAACGCATCAGGTAATAATTTTGAATAATTCCGTAACAATTATTCACATTCGAATATTAAAATGGGAGCGTGAATAATTGCGACCCAAAATTAATTACCGTGGCATTTGCTAGTCCCCGCAAAAGTGGGGCACGTATATACGCCAACTGATTATTATTTTTTTGCAATTTTCAGTGCAAAATGCGCGTGCACGTTCGTAATATTGTCCAGCGAACGCAACAGGTATGAAAAGGGGAGGATGGGGAGTTACCATCAGGGGGATGGGCAAGGAATAAATGGGGCATGGAGGAGGAGTGGGTAGAATTTAATTAACCGTGAAACGTAGCCCAATTCTCGCTGCCGTTGAGGCTTGAAAGGGACTCGTATGCTCTCTTGGCCTGAGCCTTTTGATCTGTGAAAAGGAACCGCACAATTCGTCATCTTGGCTGCGGATCCAGGTGTTGTAGGCAGAAGCGAACGCCAACAAAAGAGGTAGGAATTAAACTGGAGCTGTTTTTAACCAAGGAACAAAAACCTCCTCAACTTTCTCTTCACAACTTGGGAATCGAGTCCTATTGCTTCGTAGAGCATCAGTTGAACCACTTCTCAGGAGTAATTGAATGCTGCCAACCAGATATCTCGTGCCTTTCGAGATGACGAAGAGGAAAAAGAAATCGGTGGTAAAATAGAGAGATAAAACTACCCAATTTGGGAACATAAACTGTTGGAGAGTGGCGGCATACATTGCAAAGCGCAACCTCTTTTGCATTCAGAGTGACAACTGAATTGTGCAGGTGCTGTGATCAATTGACATGCATTTGCATCCCATTTGGTGGAGCCATAAGGGAAGCCTGATTCGTCGAAACGATGTTTTTGTGCAATTAGCCTGCTTCGAATTGAATATTCTGGTCTACAGGCCTTTGCTAATTGTGGAACACATTTTTTTATTCCAAGTGCACAGTGTGTTGAAATAATTTCTCCGGCGATTAACAGAAGCAATTAGTGAATTAAAATAAATTGATCTGATTTGTCTTATGCCTTGCGTATGACTTTTGTATCGAGTACCCGTATAAAACTACAGTATCTCAAGGAATTATCGTGCAGGTCCGTGTACTGATTCCGTCGCTATAGGAAGTCGCATTTTGAGTTCATCAAATATCATATTCACATGTTCGTCCTGATATGTGATACTTGATTGATATGTGCCTCACTGATGAGAGTATTTGTCATTTATTACACACAACGTGCTGAAGAATAAGTTATAACATACGTAGAATCGTACAGCAAAGATATAGAGAAGTACTTGGTCACAAATTCCTCCTCTTATGCTCGGAGGCCTCATTTGTCATTACTCATTGCACAGCGGAGAAGGCAACGAAAGTGCCCAACAACGGAATCAGTCATTTGTGATAACATGAGACACGTGCATACGCAGTTTTGACAGAGCACGAACATGGTAATTATTGTGTCTAGTCATGGTTTGCACACAATCACTCCCCACCGGGGATTACAAGCGCGACGAGTAACGCCTGGATGTAATGATCATCCCAAAGGGCAACAAAGGAAATTAACGAGCAATATATCGTCCAAGTATGTCTTAAAAAGTGCCGGCGGTCTAAAGTTGGTTGTATACGTAACTATGGCGGCGTGGACTACCGAAACGACTCAGAGGTCGCCGAGAGTGCCGCCTAGGGAGAGTAGGAGGCACCTACCTACCTGGGTGATAGGGTCGGGTGGTGGTGGTGGTCGTCGGGGGTTGTTCACAGCATGGCGGAAGATGATGGTGTGGGAGGATTGGTGGCTGCTTCCTCCTCCTTGGGGTTGCTCCTCAGGAGGATCGTCCGTGGCTCCGATGGTGGGGGGGTTAGTAAAGGGGGGTTTGGGTGTGTGGGTGGGATGGATGGGTGGGTGGGTTGGGTTGGGGGGAGGGAGGGAGGGAGGGGGGAAGGGGAGGGGGGGGGAGAGGAGAGGCCCAGAGGCGCCCCCTCTGGCCAGCTCCGGAGGCTGGCTGGCTGCTGGAAGAGGCGCCCGCCCGCTTCCCCCGCCTCCTGGGCCGCCACTGCCCCAAATCAGCGCAGCTTCCCAGGCTCCATACTCTATACCTACAGGAGGCAGAGGGGGTGTTGGCGGGCGGGCCTGGCTGGCTGGATGAGGGAGAGAGTTGGAGGGAGGGACAGGTGGGGGCTAAAGGCGGGGTCCTGCAGGATATTCCTGCGCCGCGGGATGTACAATCTCACATCCACTCTGGAGCTTCCAGGAATGCCACTCACCTGTCATGTCGCAGTCAAATTCGGACACACCGATTTGGAGGACTCCGGCATGTCCCGTCCGACCGAGGCCGGTCAGTCTCGAGGCTCCTGCCAATTAGCCTCTGTGGTGGGCAGGAACGGCACGAGGTTTGCGGTCCTTCAAGGATAAAGCTCAAGTCTTTAGACTAGGGCGAAACACGATGATACTGCCACAGGTTGATGTTCCTCCTTCTCACCGATTCAATGGGCCGAAAAGACAGTGCCGAGAATATTAGTAGCTGACTGTGAGTCTTGCGTTTCTAGGCGTCATGAAGCCTTGCATGAAGCGCTTATAGCCGGTTGAGTGGATAAAGTCATAGGTAATTAGTAACAAGTGTATGCGACGAAGGGAGAGAAACCACATTATTGTGGGAATGAAGTTGTAGGCCTATCATACGCAATATCGTAGAACATTTCGACAACATCCAGATAATGTCAAAACTTCATATTCATAACCATACACAACTCTACCCAATATGCTGTGTAGTACAAAGCTGATTTTTAGCAACTGTAGACCGGAAGGGGCATTCGGTTCGATGAATGATGTCACCATGATGGACATCTCAAATGTCGCATGTCGCGATAACTGACGGTTTATTAATTAATACCGATGAGAGTCCATAGTTGCAAATCAGGTCACGGTAATGCCATCTCATAGTGGACAGGTGGTCGTAGCCTTCTCTCATTCTTGGAAGCAGCACTGGCTGCAACAAGTTAGTCGCATTTGATTTGGCTGGACTGAATATAGGTCCACGAGGAGAGCAATTCCCTTCCAATTGGCATGCAAGGAAGGCAGTGGCTGGGAAAGGCTTCTCTTGTCCGTCCGTCCTGCCCCCCTCAGTCACAAGCAAGGTTCACCTTCTTTGCACATGAGAAATAGTTCGTTGGGAAAGGATTGGCGCCGCCCTTGGCATTTTCCCAGAGCCTGGTCATCCATCACCCGCTAATAATTGGCACTTTGCTGCCTCTTTTTCCCCGTCCTCAAGTCCTGGCTGGCCAGACGCAGATTAACTACGGTCAGACCACCGGATGCGTCTCATACATTCTTCATGAATATTTGAGTCTGGCACTCCTATAACAAAAGCGCGTGCCGTTAGTTGCCTTTTACGTCGTAACTGTATAAACCCACTGATATTGTTGCCTAACTAACGAGGACAGCAACGACAGGGGAAATTTTTGAGTACACCTGATTCCCTGTGCGGAATGTTGCAGTGGCTGAACTTCATTTACTTAGTTTGGAACACTTTTACTCCGGGAACTTTGTCCCCCTGAGACCAATACGCTACCTATATGCACCATGTCCACTAAGGATGGGAGGGGTAATAGCAGAGTAATTTACAAATGAAGCGTCGTTTAATGCAAATGATGCAGCCTTATAAATACCTTATAAATTCATACTTTAAACACATGCTATGAAAGACATTCTTACGATTCGAGAGGCAAGGGGTTGTTAAAATTGGGTCATAATGAATGATTTTAATGAATATTATTCTGCACCTATTGTGTTGATTACAAGAGAGTTACATCCTGGACGTAAATGTTGGAGCGGGTCAAATTACTAGAGTACAAACGCATTTTCTGACACTACTGGTGTTCAATTGCATTTACGGAGATGATCCATCTTTGAAATCTCGGATGTGAGTATCTATGGTGGCAATTTGCATTTTTCCTTGCGACAAATTGGGAGTTTCATGGCACAAATACGTGCATAATGCTACTTGATATATCCTCAGTTCTTTCATCTGCGCGATGTAGAGGAGCCTTCCGCTTCCAATCGAGCTCAAACCGTAATTACATTATACTTTCAAATCTCCATAGGGAAACTATGACCTTGATTTTACGACCACATTTGTGGCTGGTTGGTCAATACTTTTCCATGTAATTCACCTTTAGAGACCTGCAACCAAACTTGCGTGAAACCACGATTTATCCACCAGTGACAATACATTTATTTGACAAACGCCAGTATTCAGAAATGACTAAAATTAAGAATTATCGTTATGTCAGTAAATTAGACTGCAATATGATATATGCATGGACCATTTTAAATATACATATAAATTTTTAGCAATGGGGCTAGATAAAATCAATATTTAGTTCTTCAATATGGGTTGTGCTTCCTAACCAGGGCCACAAAAATTCAGGCTGCCCTCTATGCCGTGGTGAAACCTAGGCCAGAATTCCTTTAATTCCTTTCAAGTTCCACTTCCATTCCTTCCTCCCTTTCCGGCTTCTCATAAAAGGACTCCCCACTTGCACCACTGCTCATTATTCCTACTACGTAAGGCCAAAGGGAGGAAGAGGTGCTGCTGCTGGCTTCTATAATAAAGCCCACATCCTTCATCTCTACTCCGAGGAATGCAGACACATTCCCTTAACCGACAAGGCGTCCAAAGATTACCACGGACTATATGATGGGAGGGCAAATTCAATGGAGCAGACCAAAATTCACGCTGGTTTAAATGTCAAAGAGATACAGGAGTACCGAAGAGGACTTGTTCTTGGAACAGTTTAGTTGGCTGATGTAATGAAGCGTACCACAGCTATAGCTGTGCATTGGGATGGATGAAATTTTGATAGTGGCCATACAAAGAATGGCGTATGAAGCAGAGACACTCATTGTAACAGAAGCGGATATTGTACTGTTACTCTGCCTGGCTTATTTATGAAGTACATGTTTACCGGAATTACAGTAAACCTGCTTGTTGAAGCGTTTATGGTAATGAATCGTTAATTTTCTATAGGAAGGCCAATCTAGTCACAGCGATTCAACTCTAATTAGTATACTGCTTTGCAGGGAAATACACGATATGCACAGAATGATATTCTATGGGCAGGAATATAATGGCTGCCGATCTAAGGCAAATCCCTTATGCAGCGATTACTCACGCTTGATACATCAAACGAGATATATTGACCGAGTCTACGTTATGTCAGGGGTTATAATTTTACTGGTGTATGTTTTTCACATGGCGGAAAAACTTATGTAATTAGGTAATCTTTTATTTTTACCGTCATATTCTGATTTCAGTATGAATAACTAATTAACATGCTAAATCGCACATGTCATGAAAAATGCCCCCATGAAGTTGTTGCATTATTTTGCTAAGACATGGTTACGTATAGGAACAATAAAAATTACTCTCGCAACTTTGCATAGAAAATTTACCAGTAGGTCCTGGGCAATTCCACGAAAGGCGGCCATATTGTCCGTACGTAACGCAGGTTTTGCAGACATGTACTAGCGTATTTTATTGTAACAATACCCACACATTACATGAAATGGATTAAGCATGCAGTGCATGCATCCTGGCATTGTTATAATAAAATACTCTTGTGCACGTAGGCAACACTTGCGTTACGTACGGACGGCTGCGCCTTGGAATTGCCCTCCTACTTTAAATGATTTTAAACACTCACAATGCCGTCCAATGACAGCTTTTGATTTTGCGAGACGTATTAGATTTAGTATAAAGTTGAGATGTTGATGACGTTCCATTTCATATCAGGTTTGGAACCCTGTATTCTACGCCCCCTCCCCCTCCCCTTTCCCTCTCCGTTCAATATAATTGGAAATCCCTCCGGGCAGATTCTGGAATCACCTTGTGCAGGACGAGCACGTTTCCAGCTGCCATAATAGCCTCTTCTTCGCCTTCTATTCAGTCCCCACGAATAGCATGAAGAATGGCATTCCAAAATCCTCTCCACCCACGACCATATCGTGAAGGAATTTATTTACCCTGAACATTTTCATCAAGGGTTCAGCTCTGGAAATTTGGGGAATCCGGTCATTGGGTTAAGGGAGCCTGGTATTTCAGCGAAGGCGGACGCGAGGGACGCGTGTTTTTGACGCCAACATCGCTGATAACTATTGATGGCATCATATTACAAGAATGGTTTCCCTCAAGACAATTCTGACAAAGCTACAACATTCATTAGTCAAATTCACTGGTTAAATACTGATATCCAGCTTGCCTTAGTTGCCTTTGCATATCGACATTTTACGCATTCCGCTCACTCTTAATAATAATAATAATAATAATAATAATAATAATAATAATAATAATAATAATAATAATAATAATGGGGCCTGGCCTTGGAGAAACAAAGAGACCCTGCTGCTGGGGGTAAACAGCGGTGGATTTCTTTTCCAGTTTTTGTGTGGCGACGGCTTAATAAGTCTGTCAGGTCCAGCTGGCATCTGGAATATCCTTCGCATCCAGTTCACTGGGAGGCAAGGGGCTGTGTGCCAGTTGTATGGCGAGGTGAAAAAAAAAAATAGCTAGGAAAAAAATAGGTGGATCTCTATCGGAAAATGGTAGGCTCTGTGGTCGTGTTTGGAGTGTCCCTCTCGACCCAAAGCCCAATTTCCCTCTCCTTCCACGGGAAATTAAACTGCCATTATGAAATGTGGAGGGTTCTGTCCTTCGCAGCGGTCCTGACGCGTTTCACTGAGAAATTTTCGTCTCCTATTTATTTATAACTTTGCGGGTCACAAGTTATTGTTTTCTTACAATATGCTGCTGATTTTTTGTTTCAAAAGTTTAGACCAACCTGGCGTTGAATTTGAATTGAGGACGGTGTTTGGCCTTACGCTTACGACTAAAAGAAAAGAGATCACCATATATAATTAATTGTCTGAGGACCAGTTGAGCAGTGCATTTTTAAAACTTACTGTAGAGAGGCGAAGAAGCGTAGTTTGAAGTGCACGAGGATTTCGAATATTTCAACAAAGGTGAGCAGCGACGCCCCGAGCATCAGGGATATGATGGCGCCTATGTGAGCCGCTAGACGATGTGCAGAATAGCTGAACACTTCATATACATACTTGTACTTCAGCGCCTGAAAGAACATTGGTGAGAAAGGAGCTCTTACTTTAGAGATGGTGTTAAGTAATTATTTACCCCACAAACCCTTA
Organism: Catajapyx aquilonaris; assembly: GCA_000934665.2. Taxonomy (NCBI): domain Eukaryota; kingdom Metazoa; phylum Arthropoda; class Diplura; order Dicellurata; family Japygidae; genus Catajapyx; species Catajapyx aquilonaris. The sequence goes on along the minus strand of JYFJ02003533.1, from coordinate 305 downwards.
CGGTTGCTTACTCTTTTACTCGTACTTACATCGACCAATGGCAACTGTACATAAAATAATCATCTTGGGCTTAGGGTATCGAACCCAATAGGTTTGTAGGTATTGTGACCCGAGCGGCTGGGTACATACTGAAGAAAAAGCAAGTGGGGTTTGTTCAAGCACAGTAAGTTTATTTGCAAGCAAAACTGAGTACGTGAGGATAGCAAGATTAAGGAGGGAATTTAAGGTAACCAGAGAGGTAGCAAGGATAACCAGGTATGGGTAGGTAACCTCCGGAGAGGAGTGACTGTTGACCAGGATATTCT
>JYFJ02003532.1:0-40451 GCA_000934665.2 Catajapyx aquilonaris | reverse complement strand
GCGGCCTTTAGCGTAAAACTAGGTGCATAGATTATACACTACAAGATGCGCAAGATGGTTGCCGTTTAGGTAGCGGGGCTACTTGAACAGGTCCTTTAGCGGAAGCTAATTGGTCCGCTAGCAGCCTGAAAAGTTAGCGAGAACCGCTAATCAGCTAACATAAAATTAGTTCCGCTATTAGAAGTTAGCAGATTAGCATGCGCTAATGCCCACCTTTGCTGACAGATGACCAGCTCACCTTACCAAAGTTGCCTAGGGAGCAAAATATGCGTGTGATGATCCTTTCCGATGGCATTTTGCAAGGTTGTCTCTTTCACAGTAATGATTATCATGGTCTATCTGTCAGGCGATCCCTCTACAAATATATGTCGTGTGATGTTGTGTGTGTCTAGGGGCAGACCTATATATCTGGTTGTACTATCGGGTTCAAATACTTCTGGCCACTTTATCCTGGTCTTGAAGCAACCCTGCACACATGTTAAGGAGGTGTGTGTAAAAGGTTGCTTCAAGACCAGGATAAAGTGGCCAAAAGTCTTTGAACCCAATAGTACATCTTGTTACTGGTTGGTTCTTTGACATTTCTCCCCCCAATATAGGATGAATCTTACCAGAAGGTCAACCGGCAGGCAGCATACTCATTGACCTAAAACAAGTCGAAAATGTAGACGGGAGAAAAGTCAAGAGGCCAACTGGTAACGAGGTAGACAACCAGACACATTGGCCTAACTCTAGATTCTAGACACGTGACAACACACACGATGCTTCTATGTAAGGAGATCCCCTGACAGGTGGACCCGCTTACCATACAGGGGTTGCCTAGGGAGCTGGATATGAGCATGATAATCATCACCAATGGGATTTTGCAAGATAACCTTTTCGCAGCCATGATTATCACGCTCATATCCTGCTCCCTAGGCAACCCCAGTAAGGTAAGCAGGTCCACCAGTCAGGGGATCTCCCTACGAAGAGGCGTCGTGCGCGTTGCATGTGTCTAGGGGTATGCCAATGTTTCTGGTCATCTACCTCATTATCGGTTAGTCCCTCAACATCCCCCCTACATTTTTGACTTGTTTTGGGCCTACAAATATGCTCCTGGCCAGATGATTGTACTTGCACCTTGCACATCCCCTCCAAGTCACCCTGCCCATGGACCCAGGTGCTTCATAAAAAGGTGACAATATGCACTATGGTATATGTGTGACCACCGCTGGGTAAGCAGTAGTTATATATTTATATATGAGGCATTCCACGTCAAGCGGGCCACCTTCCGACAAATCTTTGAGGACCTTGACCAAAATTTAGTGACATGTACTACTCATTGACCTATGCAGGAATCCAAATTATTATCCATCTGCGTTGCATGGTTGCATAACCACAGGGTGTCAAAGATGCCAATTTTCAACCATTTTTTATACGTTCGCTGTCACTAAGATGGCCATATCTCCTAGAAGGTCAGGTCAAATATAACATTTGATATGTGCATTCGAAGGGGCATTTTACGCTCTATGAGATGGCCATACTCAAAATGGAAAAATCCAAAAATTTAAAATCAAATATGGCACCCAAAACATTGATTTTGATATTGGTCGTGAATCGACCCCTACGATTTCTTTTGAATGGCACTTAAAATGACAAGGGCAATGTTTACTTCACATTTCCGAAAAATCTCAAGAACCCTTTTTCGATATTTGCCGACAATAAAAACTTTTTTGGTTTCAAACTCGTCCCGTAAGTGTAGTCACCTCATTTGGAGGACTGTAACTAGGAGAAGATCAGGTCAAATCTTATATTTGATATGCGTATTCGGAAGGTATTTTTATGCCCCAGGAGATGGTCATACTCAACATGGAAGAATCAAAAAACTTTAAATCAAAGATGACGGCCAATTTTTGATTTTGATATTGATCAATATTTGACCCCCACGATTTCTTTTGAATGGCACTTAAAATGATCAGGGTAATGTTTACTTGAGATTTCCGCAAAATCGGGAGAACCATTTTTCGATATTTGCCAAATATAAAAACATATCTTTTTAGTATGTCCTTAAAATCGGCATTTATTAATTATTATTACCAATGTAGAGTGCTAGAATCAGGCATTCTCGCGATATGTAGCATGAATATTTAACGCAACAAATTTGGAGCAATTTTATTGATAATTTATTGAGGTGACTACATTTACGGTATGCGTCTCGCAACTAACATGTTTTTATATTAGGCAATTATCAAAAAAGGGTTCTCCCGATTTTGCGGAATTCTCAAGTAAACATTACCCTGATCATTTTAAGTGCCATTCAAAAGAAATCGTGGGGGTCGAATATTGATCAATATCAAAATCAAAAATTGGCCGTCATCTTAGATTTAAAGTTTTTTGATTCCTCCATGTTGAGTATGACCATCTCCTGGGGCATAAAAATACCTTCCGAATACGCATATCAAATATAAGATTTGACCTGATCTTCTCCTAGTTACAGTCCTCCAAATGAGGTGACTACACTTACGGGACGAGTTTGAAACCCAAAAAGTTTTTATTGTCGGCAAATATCGAAAAAGGGTTCTTGAGATTTTTCGGAAATGTGAAGTAAACATTGCCCTTGTCATTTTAAGTGCCATTCAAAAGAAATCGTAGGGGTCGATTCACGACCAATATCAAAATCAATGTTTTGGGTGCCATATTTGATTTTAAATTTTTGGATTTTTCCATTTTGAGTATGGCCATCTCATAGAGCGTAAAATGCCCCTTCGAATGCACATATCAAATGTTATATTTGACCTGACCTTCTAGGAGATATGGCCATCTTAGTGACAGCGAACGTATAAAAAATGGTCGAAAATTGGCATCTTTGACACCCTGTGGTTATGCAACCATGCAACGCAGATGGATAATAATTTGGATTCCTGCATAGGTCAATGAGTAGTACATGTCACTAAATTTTGGTCAAGGTGGCTTAGTCTATCGGAAATTGCCACCCGAAATGAAGCTAGAGATGGCCCAACTCTGCACGGATAAAGGTGGAAACCCCGGGTGGGGATTGAACCCGGGACCTTAATATCCGTGGGCGCGAGCGTTACCGCGGCGCCACTTCATCTCCCCAGCAGTAGTTATAATAATAATAGATACCCCGTGATAGGCTTCCTTGGGCCTCTTAGGGGATCATCTTTTCGTGAACCATCTTTAATCATTGCCTGCGCTGTGATGAATTTTGATAGGGGGAGGAAATGGGAGAACCCTGAGAAAACCCACGCGAACACGGACAGAACCCATTGAAACTCTATCCACATAAGTGTCCTCCATACGACACAGGGATTGAACTCGGGACCTTAGAGGTGGAAGGCTGAGGCACTAACCACTACGCCATTGTATCGGCCTTGGCAGTAGTTACTGCAACATCTTCCCTTACTCTTGCATAGTATTCCGCGTACAGCATTACATAATTTAACCTTGTTTCTCGCATGTCACGTCGTATGTCACGTATGTCAGTTTCCCCTGCATCGGCGGAAAAGCACTTGCATCATGATGTGCAGTTGCATATCATGATGCAAGGCAGGGATAGAACGCTAATCTGCGGCAATCCAAATTAATTCAATGGAAACGAGTGTGCATCATTGAGGCCTCAGTGCAGTAGTTTTCGGGTTTTAATTCCATATAAATAATCCGCGTTTGCTTGCCCCAAGTGGCAGAGCATCCCAGGGCACATCATCGAAGAGACTCCGTACCAGACACACTCTCTCCAGACAAAGCGACGGTCCGATCCTACATGTTAGTGATTAAACCCCGTACTTATTTTACTGTCATAATTGTGACTCGTAACTATACTTGGTTAAACCCCATAATCTTGTACTAGTCTTGATTTACCCTACTTTTTTTTAAAGTCACAATAAACTACTTGTTACTTCAGCTTGTGTTGAATTTCAATTTCTCAACCTGGCACACAGAAAACTATAACGTCGACTGAACCTGGTTAATCATATTTAAGTTGATGACATTAAATAATAAAGGTCCGTGGTACATACCTCGTCATCATTACCCAGATGATGATGATGATGAATATTATTATAACTAAACCAAAACAGGATGACTTATGCAAAAATATACACATTTACGATGTTTCCATCAAAGATTACAATGGAAGTTTGGCCGTTATCATGGCCCTTTGTGATGAGTTAAAACCGTAATTTATCACAGCAACTCCCAAACTTCCATTGCAATATTGAAGTGCTCCGGATACACTTACAGGCACACCAGCACAATATAACCAAATTTGTGCAAGCCTTACCCTTCTGCCCAGTTCACCTTGGGTAATTCACCGACTGAGTGATCATCATACCAAGATATATAAAAGGTCAGTACTGTCAGCCCAAGTTAAAACCCTGTATCTTCAAAAATCACGTAAATTGAGATAAATGCACCATTGCACTCCTCTTTGCAAGCCACACCTTTTGGTGCAAATCCTGTAACTGTCGGAGCAACCGTCGCAAAGTTTTGGCCAATTGAAATCATGCACACTTTCATATACGATAATGGAAAGAAAAAACTTCAAAAGCGAATATCTCGAAATGACACAAAGCCGAGATACTGGGTCTGGTGCCGGGTTTTGACTTGGGCCGTCAGAGCAGTGAACAACCAATTATCCAAGAAAGCAAGCTACTCAGGGCATTGTTAGGGGACTAGGGGCCTTAATGGCAAGTTCCCTGAGAACAAGACACTCTTACAGGTGAAAATAACAAGAAAACATGACACTCCCTGCCAGAAAATATTCACACCTACGCTTCTCTTCAAAACCTCCCACTTCTCAACCGCAGTCTCCTGGACCCTTCAGGAGGATGGAAGGCTCCACCCCAGAGGTATTTCTTTTGTTTTTGTTATGTTGTCATGGGAGAATCCGTGGGAGAAGCCATGCCGAGTCTGCCGCCTGGGACAGTCGGACAGATGCCAAAATAGACCCTGAGCAGGCCCGGAAATACGCCCACACTTGATCAATTAATCCAAATCCTCATTAGCTCATCCAGCATCTATCACCTGCTAAAAATGTTATGAAAAAAATCCACATCATCTAAAAATGTGCGCCGACTTAATCATATTCTATTTCCAGCCCTTTCCAAAATATAGCTAATAAAGAAGCTGCTAAGGGCACTTTTACTGCTACGCTATATTCAGCCTGAGAATGTTTTTGTTATGAAGAGCGCCACTACACATCCATCTGTGGGCTGGAATCCGAATCAACCATTTATTCTTGTGGGACAGTGGGACTAGTCCACTGACTAGTCGCTGCTCAGCTGGTGCTTTTTGTAGTGAGTAACAGGGAACCAGGGCAAGACTCGGGCTGGTGTGCCCTACAGCTGCCCGTAGCACATAACCCAGTGTAAGAGGCAGCAGCCTCACCCATCGCCTGTGGCTGACTTTAGTTCAACATACACCTGTTCTGCTGTTGGTATGCCTTTCTTTTATGAATCTGTATGTAATATACTAGAAGATTCGCCAGTACTGTGATTACCGACTGTTTGAACCAATCAGAATGTTACCGGGATAAGACTCTGTAAACATTGTAAACAATGTACTTGCACATACGCAGCAGGTTACTCATTTAAGGTTATCAGTTTGCCTGCTATCAGTCACCTTCCTGATGTCTAATCACTGTTTGCAACATTTTGTACTGGTTTTCTAAGTTTTCCTTTGTTCGTGTAGGGGCATTCGATAGTGGCAGCCAGCATGAGAAGCATCCTGGAAGCCTTGGAGGAAAAGTATGGGGAGCAGGAAGGCGAGGAGCTTCCCATTGCCATATATGTTCCACGGAAGAGTCCACGCACGTCACTGCCCACGCTCCTCGTCCTAGATGATTGCCACATAGACTGCGCGGGAGATCCGGAGAAGTTGCGTTCGCAATGCAGCCAAGTTCAGGAACTTGACTTGGCACAGAATAAGCTTTCCGACTGGAATCAGGTAAGCTACTTCCTTCGATATGATTTATATGAAATAGTTAAGTGGTAGTATCGTTGGCCAAATAATTGTATCAAGTTTTATTGGGGAATAAAGCCTGACCACTTATGTCTGAATGCACTGATAAAATGGGAGGTTGCATGGCTAGGGCACACATTTTAGAATGGAACTTTGTATCAATTTCTTGCACTTCTCTGTTTAGTTGGCATGAACTCCCGAAACACTAGAATTTTATTCATGTTCTTTAGTCATTGGCTATCTATATTTTTACATGTCATTGAGTTACCCTACACCTATGCCCACTCCAATTGGAGCTTCAGCATATAAAAACCCTGTGACTTTTGACCCCTCACTGAATCCACAGGTACTATCAGTCCACCATGAATTGTCACAGCTGCAGCGCACGAACTACAGTTACAAGACTTCCGGGGGGAGAAGTCAATGGAGAAGTGCTCGTAGACTGTAGTTCGTGTGCTGCCGCTGCGACAATTCTTGGTGGACTGATAGTACAATGATAGAAAATCTGGCATAAATATATTTATGTAACAGGACGACACGGTGGCCGAGTGGTTAGCGCCGCAGCCTTCCACCTCTAAGGTCCCGAGTTCGATCCCCGAGTCGGACGGAGGATATTTATGTGGATAGAGTTTTGATGGGTTCTCTCCGTGTTTGCGTAGGTTTTCTCGGGGTTCTCCCGTTTCCTCCCACTATCAAAATCCATCACATTACAGGCAAATTATTAAAGTCGGATATTCAAAAGATGATCCCCTAAGAGGCCCAAGGGGCCTATCACGGGGTATCCATTATTATTATTATTATTATTATTATTATTATATTTATGTAACTATATGGATGGTGTCTTGGACCAAAGAACCGGTATAGATGGAACTACCAGTTAGTGAAATTTTGCATTAAATTTCATTACATTTAATTTGCAATAAATTTCATTAAATTTAATTTAAATTAACCGTCACAATTCCCACAAGTTCACTCAGTGTCCTAAATAAACACATGGATTCAGGTGGGCATAATGTTTGATCTGCTGACAGTGTTGAAAGTTTTTGACTTACACTTAGTGGTTTTTCATTCCAACAGGTGTTCCAGATTATGTCCAGCATGCCCAAGCTGAAGTTTGTTAACCTAGGCTTTAACAAGCTCAACTGCCCCATGCAATCAGGAATTCTTCAGCAACAGCAATTTCCTCACCTTACCACTCTAATCCTGAATGGAACAAATTTGACCTGGAGCAGCTTATCAACCATCCTACCTTCTTGCCCAGGCTTGGAAGAGTTAGGATTGGCTCTGAACCAGTTTTGTCATATTGAAGAGGATGTTGTACATATGGCACATCCAAGAGTCCAGAGGCTTTTCTTCAATGCCAACCCAGTAGGTTTGATTTTGGCAGCTTGTTTTCCACCCCAAAACTTTCCATCGTGCTATTTCCTGCATGCTTGACGCTTCTGCTCTGCAGGTCAGCCAGTGGTGTGAGGTGGAACGACTGGATGCTGCATTCCCACATTTGAAAGTTTTGGTATTAGCTGACTGCCCTATCACAAGCCTGATAAATAGTGGCAGTGGGCCTCCCTCCCCACCCCCATCTCCATCCCCAGTTCAAGATCAGCAACAGCGGCAGCCACCACCACCCCTCAGTGCAATCTTCTCTCACCTGTGTACCCTCAACCTAAACAACACTTTGCTCAGTTGTTGGGAAGATCTGGATAGACTTCGTTCCTTCCCAAGTCTTCAAGAACTGAGGCTCCAAGCTTGTCCCATTCTAGAGGTAATAGGACATGCGTATTACTGTTTTCCAGAGCTATAATTGCACACTGCCCAATTAGTGCTCTACAAGTACTTTATCACGAGTGCAATGGGCCAAAATTGTATCATTTTGTGTCTTGAGGGATGCTAACTGGATTTATATGTCTCAAAAGGATGAACTGTTTTATCTACCTCTGTCGTGAGAAACATAAGTTAAACAAATCCCAGTAAAGTCACTTATTGTGCTTAAAGAAATCCCATCTGTAATGAAAATGGTGAAATTGAACTCATGAGAGCATACCATTAGGTCTGAAATATAATACTTAATCGCAACCACAATTCTATTTGTAGGATTGCACAGAACATGAGCGTCGTCAGCTGGTCATTGCCAGGATCCCTAACTTGAACAAACTTAATGGAGGTGCTGTAATATCTAAAGATGAGAGAGAAGATGCAGAGAGAGCATTCATTCGCCGGTATATGAACTGTGATCCTGCAGACAAGCCTTCCAGGTAATACAGAGTCATAATTCATTCTTCGGATATTATTTGAAATAATGCCACCACTGCATGTGACTGTGCAGTTGAGTTACTCCAAGCATTACTTGGGGATCATTTGCAGGTACCATGAGCTGGTTAGCATCCATGGACAACTTGACCCTCTGGTGGAGGTGAACCTCCAACCCGCACGATTCATTGCAATCAATGTAACTGTGGAGACTGCCCAGAAAACGAAAGGTGGGTGGGTCCAAATTGGGCAGAACATACTGGATAGAGTGGAACATAGAGTAATTAACAGCTCCAAAAGTGGGGCAGGGACGGATTTATTTGCATTTCCGTCGGTAGATCCTGCTGTGCACCCAGGACTGAAGTTCATAATCTACCATGCATTACCCTACCCCAATGCTGGAGGTGGGCAGCATTCCACTCCTGATCATTTCTGATGTTATCACACATAATCTACGATTCAATGCTATGGTTGACTTGTACCTTATTGCAGTTGGAACTCCAATGTCAACAGTTTGTTCCTTGATTAGATGAAACGGAAAGTCTATCGTTTATCCGCACCTAGCGACGCAGTGGGATTGGCAGGTCCAAACATGTTGGCTACGCGTTGCAAACAACCGGTTGCCGGGAGAGCACAACAAAGGGCGTCTTCTTACCCCTGCCATCCGAACTGTTCAGACGAGCACTAGGACCACAGTATTAATGAAGGAGGTGGGAAATATGAAAGCCATGATGGTTGCTGCAGTCCGTTAACCCAAAGAACGATATGATGTCACACCAGCCATGTTTTCTGAGCGTGTGCAGTAGTATGCCTGCAGAGTGAGTCGTGGGCATGATTGGAGGGGAGAGCCGGGTGGCGGCGGGCGGAACTTGGCGTCATGACTGTGTGAAGGTGTACTTCGCGCTTGGCAAAGCCACAATAACGTTCGTTGGCCTGCGGCGCCACAAGACGGACAGTAAATGTTGCGGATACAGAAACCCACAATAAGCGCCCAGCTCCGCTTTCGCTCCGCAAAAACTAAAAATATCACGCACGGGCGACCTACCATGCCTGGCAGGGCCACAACAATGTACAGTACTGTTGCGGTAACAAAAAGCCATACAGCAATACAAAGACAAAGGGCTATTCCATCCACTTAATCACCTCAAAATCCCGAATTGAATCCCGAAAGGCCGAAAAGAAGAATAAAGCACAGCTCCATGTAACCATGCAGCAGTATCAATAGGCACCCGATTGTTTGCGACGCAACGTTGCCAACCCTCGAGAGGCCTAACACTGACCGTGTTGTTAAGGTGCGGATAAACAATAGTTTATCCTATGAAACTTGTGAATGTTGAGCCTGTTTGTTCCTGTCCTTATTCATAACTATGTATTGTTGATAGGCTTAGTTTAAGGGGGCGCATGAGTAAAAATACGGTAGGCGCATTTTTGAGGGAATTTTATTTTTTGTGGCGAAACGGACGGTTAGTCGGAAAAATCACGCCGAAGGTGCCCTGCGGAAAGGTTTGGCCTTTACTATGGTACCATATTCGATATGATTGCATTAAAATTGTGGACATACGGGCGCCGAAGCGTTCCCGAATTTGTCGCGTTCCTGCCGCCATGTTATTCAAATGGGCTTCTCGGGAACGCCATTTTCCTTTCACTTCAACTCGATGAAAAGGTCACTTCTAGGCCGAAAATGGTAAAATGACGCCGAAGGTGCCCTGCGCCAGATCGTGTCCTATTTTTTGGTGTAATTTTTGTGTCCATTGCTCCATTTTTGTGGCCGTACGGCCGCAGAAACGTGGACATGTCGAATCCCCATATGCTGTCCATGCAAACGCGAGTTTGTTTACGTAGTCACCAAGGGCTCGCATTGTTACCGATTGTTGCCGTATTTTTTTACTTATGCGCCCCCTTAATTTGAATGAGGCTGGCATATTGACACTAAAAAGGAAGTTGAAGAACTGTATGAAATTTCATCCGGTTACATCAGCCATTTATTACAGGAAGAATGAAGTTTTGCTGTCATATATTTGACCTAAGTCAGTAAGTTCAGTGCCATTAACTCCTTCACCCCCAGCTATACTCGCCATCGCCTAGTTTTTCACTTAGGGGTCGTCCATATACCCCGTGACCGTTTTGGGGGGAGGGGGAGGGGGGCGGCGGAAATTCATGATATATCTCTGAACACGGTGAATCGGCACATATGGGAGCTTTTACAGACGCACAAGGGTTCAAAATAACCTAAAATTCGAAATCAGCGACCCCAAAAACATGGACTTGTTTTTTACGTGCTTAAACAATTTTGTTGAGGAGCTATCATTTTCGATCGCGTTTTTTCTGATAACATTGANGGGGGGGGGGTTCCAATGGATACCATGGTCGGTCACTGGGGGGGAGGGGGGGGGGGGGTCAAAAAGTGCCGGAAAATCGGTCACGTGGTATATGGACGACCCCTTACGAGTACGCTAAAGATATGGATAAGATATTTTACACAAAATAACAGCTATACATGCACGTCCATCTTCACTTATGTTGGGCTAATCTAACCGGTCCGGAAATATTCAAACTATCAGATCCTTACAATGGCTGGTAAAAGAATAATTTTTACTCGTACTAAACATGATAATAAATTGTCAAATCTCTAGTTTTTTTACAGCTATCTTTTTGGAAATTAATTTAGGAACTTCTAGAGGGGGAAAATGGTTCCAAACACATTCATAGTATTTTCAATGAACGTGTAAGTATAGCTGTTATTATTTGGTAAAATATCTTCTTATCTTCAGAGTACATGTTAAGTGAAAATCTAGGTGATGGCCTAATGGTTAGCCAGTAGTACTTGAATTTCAAGTTATTACTTTTGAAAATTAATTTAGGAACTTCTAGACAGTGAAAATGGTTTCCAACACATTCATGGTGTAGAGCATGAACGTGTAAGTGTATCTGTTATTATTTGTGAAATATCTTGTCCTATCTTCAGAGTAAGTGCAAGTGAAAATCTAGTCGGTGGAAGTTACAGCGATCTTTTTGGAAATTAATTTAGGGACTTCTAGATGAGGAAAATTGTTCTAAACACATACTTAGCGTAGAGCATGAACATGTAAGTATAGCTGTTATTATTGGTAAAATATCTTATGTTTTATCTTCAGTGTACATGTAAGTTTAACAGAAATGAAAATCTAGGCGATATACGTAGCTGGGGGTGAAGGGATTAAGGGCTGGTTCTATGAAAAAAAGTTAAAAACCGGCTAACTATAGTATTACTTGCATACATGGACGAGTTTTATAATGTTACGTATCTCACCCTGGTAGAATCGACTAGTTTGGTGGCAGATGTGTACTGGACAGTTGCAGAACTTCGCTCACGTCTGGAGAGTTCATTTCACTCCACCAAGCAATCGGCAAGCCGTGTGCGGATGTTTTACATTGATCGTGGCCCAGAAGAAATGAAATATCCTGCAAAAAAGTTATATTCTTACAACATGCAGGAAGGAGATCAAATTTTATTAGTATATCCAGAAGACCATGAGCCCCTGCAGTAATGAGTATGGCCCATCATGGAATCCTATGCCTTCACCATGAAGGGATATCTTTTCTTCTCTTTCTGCCTTATCTGTTGATCTTTCTTAGTCCTAGTGCAAGCAAAAGCTTAACACTGCATTTGAGATGACTCGAGGGTACTTGTAAAGTTTGTTTTGCCACTTACTTCCAAATTCATGTCTCTTAATTGTGGTACTTGCAAACCAGCAGACTTAACCAGTGAGTGGTCTCATATGCTCCACATCTGGGACAATGGGAAATCCTGTGTGAAATAAAGCAAAATTCAAGAGTGAGGCTGCTGGTGTGTGAAATACTTCTGCTGTGACAGGAGATCATGTGGACTATGGCAATTAAACAAATGGAATGCAGCAAGAATTTTCCATGTGATGCTCCTCCCATTGAAGCTGTGATTAGACTTGTCAAGTTACAGCCAACTGTAAACAATACTTGTATATTTTCATAGAGGTTCTGAGAAGTCATGTTCAGAACAATACTGATGTTTCTAACAAAGTATTAAAATATGACCATAGTTACCCAATGTGTTTATAGATGTGCCCTGATCTTCCTGCATGTGACAGAAAACCAAACAGGAACAGCAGTGATGTCCATAAATTGAACTTCTACGTCTACTTCAGGAAGAGAAATGAAGTTAATATATTGTGTTTCAGAAGTGAAACTCATTTATATCAATGCATTTTGTGAATGCTCATGCCTGTGGACTCAGGTGTGGATTCATGCCTATCACTGGACAGCTCATTAACCCATTTGTTCCCAGCGTCCTATATATAGGACGATTGGGGAAAAAAATTATTTCTCGAAGTTGTGCATATAAATCACAGAATAAGCAAGCTGAACGACTTCATGAAAGTCTAATGTAGTGGGAGAATGCAGATACATCACATTTCAGTGATGGCATCAGCCCCAATTACCTGTTGAATTTTGGGAAATTTGCCAATTCTTATGAGTGGCGAACGGCAGCAAGGGAAACAATGGTGTCCTACAATCCACTAATACTTTTGATAGCCATTAAAGTAACTGCATAAATTATGTAGATTAGTGCCAACAACAGCCACAGCAATCAGACAAGTATTTTAGATTTTTTCACCATATCGCATCCCGGCAATAACAGGGGCACAAGTCCAAAAATGACGATTTTGACTTATTACTAGAGCAGGGTCCATGACCGTGTGCACATTCAGAATGCATATTCTGATTTTAAAAAATTAAAAATTAATTATTCTGATTATTCGAATGCTGCATCAATACCTGATTTATGATAACACTATACCAACACCATACAACTTTCAAAGTGCTCTCCTGTGAAATTGACTTTTTGGACTTGTGCCCCTGTTATTGCCGGGATGCGATATATGTTTTCTCATCAAATACTCTACTGAACTACTTATGTATTTTGTTTTGTGTTGCCTTAAATTGTACAGTACCGTTCATAAAGAATGGTACGACTCCACATGGACGAAATGTTTATTCTGTTCCCAACCCCTAGGTCGCCAGCATGTTTTTAGGGGTCACGAGGAAGTCCGGGGAAAGGGAATCAAAATAAAATAAAAAAGAGAAGGAAAAAAAAAATCAAAGTGGGAAAATTTTAGGGGGGAAATTCACATCCAATTTACGTAAGCATTGCACCGGGTTGAACATTTTGGTCATTAAAATTTTAATTTAAAAATCTGGATGGGTCATACGAGTCACCAGAGGTCCAGAAAAGGTTGTCCATAGGGTTTTGTCGAATTAAGGCTGGGAATAATGCTCAATAATTAGGATAAACATTTCGTCCATAGAGTCGTACCATTCTTTATGAGCAGGACTGTACTATCAGTCCAACAAGAATTGTCGCAGCGGCAGCGCACGAACTACAATCTACGAGCACAGGTATACGAGAGACTGTAGTTCGTGCGCTGCCGCTTGCGACAATTCTTGTTGGACACCAGGTACATACAGTACAAGTAGAGTCTCTATAAGATAAACACTTCATTTCTTAGAAAACCGTAACACAGCATTTATTGAGTTGCTTTCCATAAAGAGATCAAAAACCACCACAGTGCAAAACCTTGCTCACCTCCTCATAATAGAAAATAGCTCTCTTTCCCCTGCCTTGCCAGATGTATGTGTCACACTTAGGGTGGCCAGACGTCCTTCCTTTGAGCACTCTGTCCTTTGTCCTTCACCACCTCAAGAAGGACGTTAATTTGTCTTTCTTTTTGGGGCCCGTCTAAAAAGAATTGAGGCGCTCAGAGGAAGAACAGCATATCCCAACCGACCTCCAATTTTGAGATTTGGAAGATCTGTGTGCTGGAATAAATTGTCACCATCAGAATATTGTACATGGCAATTAGTATCGAAAATGCAGAAAATTGACTATCCCGTCATTTCCGGCATGTTCTGAGCACTTGGCTTAAACCAGCGTGGGGATAATAATCAGTTAAGGTGATTCGGCTGTCATTATTCACCTTGTTCACCCCACCTTCCATTCAGCTGGGCAACAGATGCATTAAATGCAGCCTACAAGGGAAAAACGAGTGGGATTTAGCAAGGTCGTCTTGTGCTCAGGTCGCAATGTCAGGTTCATATCCTGCCCCCTAGGCAACCCCTACACGTGAGGGAGTCGAACCGATTGCCGCTCCTCCCGCAGAAAAGCCGGTGAGTGGGTGGCCACGATTGTCTTAGGGGCAACCTCATCTTGATCATCATTTATCTCGTTACCGGTTACTGCCTCGACATTTCTCCTCCCTACATTTACGACTTGTTTTGGGCCAATGAGTGCACTGCCAGATGGAAGGGCAACTATAGTAAGGGACACCCTGTATTCCACTTGTAAAATTTGTCTGTAGCTTTAGCTGCATGGTAAAGCAAAACACAAAAAGCCACTTTTCTCGAAATGAACTCCGGTTGGGATATGTCGTTCTTCCTCTGAGCGCCTCAATTATAAATATTTCCTGACCGGTACTAGAACAGTGGAAAGTTCAGGAAGGCCACAATATACCACTGACGTATTTTTATTTGAAAAACCATTGTTAATATTGGCTCCATTTACACCACCCAGGTACGCGACTGCTATGTGTTGAGTATGTTTTGAAAATTCATTTGAGAAAAAATGAATGCCAAAGAAAAAAGGGGTAAGTCACGATTTTGAGTTATTCACACCCTAAAATTCTCCACCCAAAGACACATGAAAACATGCAAGAATGGTGCCAGTCAGACGATTCATTCGACTACAGGGTGATTCGTAAGATCTGGACATATCGGTAATAATATTGTATTGCTGGTTGCCATGATTCCAATAATTGTCAGCCAACAGTAATAATTATTATAATAATTTGATACCCCATTATCAGCCTACGGGCCTTCCTAGGGGGGGATTTCTCCCAATTTTTTTGTCTGGAACTCTTCCATTTTTTACTATTTTCTCATCATCGAAATGAAGCAGGGAAAGGGAAGGAAGGAAGCGGCTGTGGCCTATATTACGGTAACGACCCCGGAATTATCCTGCAAGGACCATGGGAAACCACAGAAAACCATGGTCAGGGTCGCCGGCCTCCGGGATTCGAACCCAGGACCTCCCGATTAGCAGTCGGACACCCTATCCACTCCACCACTACTGCTTCGGTTTGTCAGCCAACAGTACAAACTACATTACCTGTGTCCAGACATTAGTCACCCTGTATATGGAGTTTTGTGTCAATTACAGAGCATCTACTCCAGTACGACCCTGAAAACCACTTCGAGTTCTACAATTCATTTTCGCATGGGATGTAGAGGAATAAGAGGATGATTAATAATGCAAAGTGATGCGGCACAGTGAAGTACATAACTATGCTACAAAATATTTGTTTGCATTATTTTCTAGTGTATTTCAGAAACTTTGTAAAAAGAGGGTTAAGTCAAATAACTGTAATTGAGTTACCTAAATAAAAATCCCACGGATCTCCTTGGGATGGTTATGATGTCTTCTCAGTAAAATTCCACCTTTCTAACACAGAGGGTTCTGGGGTAGATTTCATGCTTCCTGAAAAGTTTGGTTACTGTGACTTATCCCCTTTTTTAAAAATTTGCGATTCATTAATACCGCAATATAGCATTCATCTCATTATAGTGCCACTTGACAAATTCTCTTAAGTACTGTGTTTTTTACGCCTTTTTATATATTTCAACTAATCAATGATCATAAAACATGTTTGATTTAAATTACATTTTTAGGCTTAAGATTTTAGTCATTAGTGTGTTAAGTACAATACTTTGGTAATTTGTGTATTTCAGTTATCATGAGGTAAAAAAAAAGGATAATTTGATATGAACTGACAGATATACAGTAAGTTATATTGAATAGCATTCACTCTTTGACTCCTTAAGTTTAGGTAAACACAATTTT
The DNA here is from genome assembly GCA_000934665.2 of Catajapyx aquilonaris. Taxonomy (NCBI): domain Eukaryota; kingdom Metazoa; phylum Arthropoda; class Diplura; order Dicellurata; family Japygidae; genus Catajapyx; species Catajapyx aquilonaris. The sequence goes on along the minus strand of JYFJ02003532.1, from coordinate 24,340 downwards.
GTGACAAATTTTAAGTGTAAAGTAATGTAACTGTATGGCAGTAAATACATACAGGGTGTTTTAGAGTCACGGGTCAAGCGCGCGCGAGGGGGTGGGGAAATATAGTAGGTGGCGACAACCCTGGTCGGTTTTATAAAACAATTAGAAATACGGGAGTAATCAATTACTTTATTACGGCGTGACGTCACATCTTTTCTGTTCGAATTGACTGGCGTCGACTGGCAAGTACAGTGGGTTGAACCTGGTTGGACAGCTTTTAGCCTTGCGGGTTGCACTGAAAAAGGCGCTCTCACTAGCAAGGCAGGGTACTGTACACACTACTTTGTACAGTACCCTACAGGTATAGCATGAAAGCGTCTTTTTCAGTGCAACCCGCAAGGCTAAAAAGCGGTTCAACCCACTGCACTTGCCAGTCTGCGCCAGTCAATTCGAACAGAAAGGATGTGACGTCACGCCATAATAAAATAATTGATTACTCCCGTATTTCTAATTGTTTTTTAAAACCGACCTGGGTTGTCGCCACCTACGATATTTCCCCACCCCCTCGCGCGCGCTTGACCCGTGACTCTGAAACACCCTGTATACAGTATATGACTGCACATAAGCTATGTACTGTATTACATAGCCTATACATAGCAGATGTGTCCTTTTTGGAGATTTGGAAATGGCCACCCTATAGTCGCACACACTGATGATTGTCTTTAACTCTTCCTGTGACAGTGGCCAGTGCAGAAAGGTCATTTTCCAGACTGGGACTCATTAAATCATACTTAACAAGCAGCATGGGACAAAAGAGACTCTTCCCTTGTAACCAAGCTTGTAACTCAAGTATCGAAAAGGAGCGTGCCAGGAAATTGCACTTGGAGAGGATTCTAGACAATTTCGCAGAATCTAAGCTCGTTGATGACACATAAATAATATTATTCTTCCTGCATGACAATGGCCCATTTGGTGAATACCCATTCATGTTACTGACAGTGTGCTTGATTATACATTTTTATTATTATTATTTTTTAATTATTTTATTTACCCCGTGATGCAACCCTAGGCCGCTTTAGGGGGGTGGCAGACCACCATACAGTTTTCTCTTGTATTTACTTCAATCACCGGTGCAAGGAATACTAGGAAATTGGGTAAGGGTAGGGGATTTTGGGGAGGGAACACATGTGCAGGTGCATTGTCCAGTGGTGGGCCAGGTGCAGTCCCCCAGGAGGTCAGGTTGCCAAGACGCCTCCTTAGGCGCGGGTCACGACCCAATGACGCAAGCAAAAGGTTTGTTCCCGGGTGGGGATTTGAACCCGGGACCTTTCGCATAGCAAGCCGCGACGTTACCATCTCGGCCACCGTGCCTCCCCCTATTATACATTTTGTAGGACTACATAGTCAGGTAGTGGGTCTGTGGAGGGGAGGAGGGCAGGCCGGAGGGGTAGGGGTTGCTAGAGTTTGCTCGAGTTGCTAGAGCCCAGGTGCATTAGCTTGCTATGGAGCCTACGATAACCTAGCTACGGCACTGAGCATGAGGCCAAGATATGGGCTGATAAACATCGGCTCACTGTGCTGCCTACACTTGTACACCTTCTAAATGAGTAGCTCAGGCTGGGTTGCATTAATGATGGTAAACTCGGAACAAGTAATTATATTAATCCTATATGAATAACATAGGATGAAGTGTTTTTTTCTGGATTTACCTTGTTTATGCAACCTGTATTACCTTATCAAGAAAATCCAGAAGGAGTATCAAAATGGGTATAACACATTGTACAGTGTTGGACATAAATCGAGGCATACCGCTATCGACATTTTCCAAAGCGGCAGAAGAAGGAATCTTGCTCGCCCAGTTTGCAGTATCCTTATCTTCGATTCCTTCTTCTGCCGCTTCGGAAAATGTCACTAGCCACCAGTGCCTCGAATGCCTCCATTAATGTCCAATGCTGTACTCAGGACTGGCCAACACCAACTAACCTGTTAACCTCCCACAGGCTGCCCCCTGGTGATGACGAGTGTATTCTGGATCCAACTTTGCCATATCCCATCTACAGCCACAAACCCAAGTGTACCTGCTAAGTACAAGTCTGGCAAGAGAACCAAAAGTATAATTCCCCCCAAGTGCAAATCTTCCTCTTTTCCCACTCTTTCAGTCAGGGGTCAAAGTGACTACCTCTCATACTGCATGACCACAATGAGAAAATTCACTTACTTTGCAGGGCATAAATTCATGAATGGAAATTTATATGTATTCCTTACAAAACATCATTTAACCTACCATGTACAGTCCCGCTCATAAAGAATGGTACGACTCTTATGGACAACTTGTTTATTCTGACTATGCAGCATTTTTCCCAACCTGATTTCGTCCCGACACTATGGACAACTTGTCCCAGATTTCTGGCGACCCATATGACTCCCTCCCTCGCTCCCTCCCGACTTTTTCCGAAATGTTTTATTACCAAAATGTTCAACCTGGTACAATGCTTACATAGATTTGAGATGAATTTCCTTCCTTAAATTTTCTTACTTTGCCTTGTTTTTTTCTTCTCTTTTTTTCTTGATTTTAATTGCCTTTTCCCAGCCTTCCTCATGACCCCTAAAAACATGCTGGTGACCCAGGGGTTGGGAACAGAATAAACATTTTGTCCATAGAGTCGTACCATTCTTTATGAGTGGTACTGTACAGTACACCCGCGAGCATCAAGTTGGAGACTGCAGGCCCTCACCTTTGGCAGGCTGCTCTGCCAATCTCAGCTATTACGGTATCAAATATACAGGGTGGTCCAACTTCAAGTGTCGTTTTATAACGGCGATTAATAGCAGTGATTTTGCGATGACGTAGCAGCGACGTGTAAAATGTCCCACTTCAGCGCCATCGAAAATATTAGCTGCCAATAGCAGCGCACATGTAATCAACGCTGCTGCTGGGTTGACCTGGAAAAAAGGAGGTGCGCACATGACCTGCGATGCGCCTGGGTGAAATGGGTGACGTCCAAGGCACCAGATGGACCATGGACCTGTAATGCAAGGGGAAAGCCTGCAAACGAAACACAGCTAATATTTTCGATGGCGCCGAAATGGGCCATTTTACAGGTGGCTGCTACGATAATCGTAAAGCGCTTCTATTAATAGCCGTTATAAAACGACACTTGAAGTTGGACCACCCTGTATACTGTTATAAACACACGAACACATGCCTGAAGCAGCTAGGTAACTCGGTCCAAAAAGAGTCCATTAATTTGAGTCTAATAAAGAAAGGTCAGAGAAGGCCTGAGCATCTCCAACTTTATGCTCGCGGGTGTACATTAGCTCATCGGATGGTTCTTGTGAGACAAAGATGCAAATGACCGAATCACACCCAGATGCAATATGGAAAACATCAGAAAGCATTATTTTTTCTGCAATTGTAGATCCCTCCTTCTGGCAGGGGCCCAAACCCACAAGGCATGTTTGAATGCCCAATCTGTGGGACTCTTTGCCTGCCCAAGATTCTTCACAACTGCACCATGTTCCTAGTTCAATTTGTGAAACAGCTTTAATGCAGTATTAATTTCAACATGCAGGTTTTTATTACTGCAGGTCATGAAAACACTGTTTGATTCCATGTGGGACAGGTTCTGCTATATGCAGAGGCAGATTTACACATACGAGGGCATATCAAAAAGTTTTGGCCCTGAGGCAGATGGACACATCCCCTTGGACTGTGCTGCCAACATATAGTAGGCACATCTACTACTAGTGCCAGGATTGCATAATTCATTGCAAAGTTACAGCTCCGAGAAGACAGCAAGGTGTTGGACGCTGCTGACAATGGAGAAAATTGAGTTTCGCTCTGTTATCAGGTACCTCATAAAGAAGGGGATGTCGGCAAAGCAGATTTACGAAGACATGCGAGAAACGGTGGGTGATGATGCTCCACCATACACCACAGTCAAGAACTGGGTTCGCGACTTCAAACTGGGAAGAGAGCGACTTGAAGACAACCCCCGCTCTGGGCGCCCAACAACGCCGACAACAGTGGAAAACATCGACAAAGTCCATGACCTGATGTTGGCAGATCGTCGGATCACTGTCCACGAATTGGCCACCGCTGTGGGCATCTCATATGGGTCGGTCCACAACATCCTGACCGACACGTTGGGATTCCACAAGGTTTGTGTGAGATGGGTGCCCAAGATGCTGACGCCAGACCAGAAGCGCTCACGTGTGACTCTTTCCGAGTCTGCCCTTGCCCTCTTCCTCGCAAACCCTGATGACTTCCTTGCTCGGTATGTCACCCAAGATGAAAGCTGGATTCAACATTATGACCCGGAGACGAAAGCCCAAAGGAAAGAGTTCGTGGACGACACTTAGGCGGCTGTGGATGAGTGGTTGGGAGGGGTCGACAAGAACTTCTTCCTCCATGGTATCCGAAGGCTGTAGCACCTCTGGTGCAAGTGTGTGGCAGTGAGAGGGGACTATGTAGAGAACTGAAAATAAAATAATCCTCCTCTGCTTATTGGTAGTGTCTCGGGGCCAAAACTTTTTGATATGCCCTCGTATATGCATTTCTGGCGAGTGCATATCTGTCGAAATTGTTGACAAATATTTGACATTTTAAATTTTTTTGTGTGTGAATAATTTTAGACTTTTTCTCTTTTAAAAAAAAGTCTTATAGGACGGCTCTGTCCACCTGTTTATCTGTCTGTGGACTGGTATTAAGGCCTAAATGCAATAGATATCGACAAACTGTTTTCTGATTAGGATTCAGCAGACCCTGAATAGGTTTCCTGGTCAACTTCCAGTGCCTGGCCACTCTCGGTTTTCCAGGTTAACTCTATCTGCCAAGGTCAAGTCTAGAGGCGGTGCCCCTGAGTTAATTGGCAACGGGAAGTGAGACTGACAACATTCTATGCCATTGATGTCCAATGAGAATAGCATCATGTTGTCAGCCTCATTTCCCGCTGCCCAATGAGAAAAGGTCTACTCGAATCCCACTTGCATGTTTTTCAATCTTGTTTCAAATCCATATCTGGAGAAGCTTCAGAAAACACTTCCAATTTGTTTGTAGAAATTTAACAGGATGGGTTACTATGGAATAACAAAGGAGACCTCTACACTTTCAAATTGGGAAACACTGCCACAGACCATTTATTAGTCTGGCCAAAATGCATGAATAGTTACATGCAATAAACACGACATAAAACGTAGTTTGGGACCTGCCCCGTCTGACAGCGGTGCATTGCACGGATTACCTTTTTCAGGTAGCCACCTCATAAGCCACATATGGATTTGTCTATATTCAGTCCAGTCTGTAGACAGTCTTCTCATCAACCAGCTGCCTCAAACTGTTCACTGGTATACTTCTCATTCACTTGCAATAGTGCAGTATATGCCTTCAGTGCATGCACTATTGTAGCATTACAAAATGAAATCAGCATAAGCAATCCACAACCAACACTCAACACTGTGGGACACTGTATTTGCACAGTTGCTCAACTTGGCTGCACCAACTGAGTTTTCTACCAATGCCAGTCACATAGTCTTCTTGCTACAAGTCTTTTAACATACTGCATCACATCAACAATATCAAAAAAATCTCTCACTGAATCGCAATGAACAACGTACTGAAGCCCATTGAAGCCACACCTGTCCATGGTCCCAATCTGTGACTACGTGGAAGGTGGTCACACGTTTGTGTGCTCTGGTCCTCTAGACTGCCTAGAGAGAAGGACATCTCCGAGTGAAAAGTAAACTTCACTTCTACCATTAGGTGGAGTTAGGTGGCATATATGGAGTCATTCACACACCTGTTAAGTATTACTTAAGGTCACGGGGTGATAATGACGGATCTTGATGAAATTGATCATGCTAATACAGGACAATATATGATACCCAAAAATGAAATATTTCGTGCGGAACCCCATATTTGCAAAAGTTATGACGTCTTCAAGTTCCAAAAATAATACATTTTCATATTCCATGGGATTACATTAGCGACCACATATAATGACATTGAAGTGTGTAATAAGTTTCTAGACCATTTCTCATCGGAAAAAAGTCATACAGAACGACTCTGGCCATCCGTCCGTCCGTCCGTCCGTCTGTGGACAGGTATCATGGCCTAAACCATAAGAGATAGCGACAAACGGTTATTCGGATTGAGCGTGACCAAAATAGGTTTCATGATCAACTTCTGGTGACCCGCCACTTCCGGTCTTCCGGGTTCACTCTATCCGCACAAGTCTACTTTACGGGCGGGTTATTATCGTTTGATTTCGAAGTTAGTTTCCGTGTATTTCTGACCGTGTTTTTCGGGGATTTACTCCGGGTTTTACCTGACTCTCTGGTATAGGGGCTGTGGAATTTATTCCTGACGTTGGACATGTTCGCAATGAGCGTCATCGGCCGCCATGATGTTATCGCCCAAGCCGATACTGGAATCGATATGTTGCCTAGGTTACGATATATCGATTCACATGCTCCCTGAAAGAATGAGAAAAGGTCTAGAAACTGATTACACACTTCAATGTCATTATATGTGGTCGCTAATGTAATCCCATGGAGTATGAAAATGTATTATTTTTGGAACTTTAAGACGTCATAACTTTTGCAAATATGGGGTTCCGCACGAAATATTTCATTTTTGGGTATCATATATTGTCCTGTATTAGCATGATCAATTTCATCAAGATCCGTCATTATCACCCCGTGACCTTCCCTTGTGAGTATAATACAGGTATGCAGCTGATTGTATGATGTGAGCATACTGTTTCCAAAATAATATGAACCAAAGGTTACCTTACATTGGAACTGGTAGTTATGTTGTCAACCAGAACAATCTGATATGAACACTTACACACCAACATGTGTGGCTGTTGGGAGTGCACAGTAGGTAGCCTGAGGTACACAAGCATCTCCACACAAGGCTTTCACTCCGTGACACAGATGACATGTGTAAATTAATCTAATACACTGTACTCCTGATTATCCGGGCTAATGGCTGCATGGGTGTCGCTGGATAATAATCGAAAAACATGGATAATCGGAAACTGGTCCTAGATGCCGTAAAATGAGCTATTCACAGGTTTTAAATGAACAACTGTACATACTGTATTCTGCTTAAATAAGATTGATTCAAAATTAGAAAAATCTCGTAGAATTTTAGTCTGTCTCCTGGAACAGTCTTATATTTCTTTATTTGTGAGCAGAATTGACATTTTTTCAGACTTTTCTTTTTTTAGCCATGCATGGACAATCCACATCTGGATAATATTGAGTACAGTGTACTCCATCACTTCAGCTGGAACACTCCCTCACTATTCAAACCAAGGTGTCAACTATAAGCAGTCAGGTAGTAAATGTGACCTGAAACTTCTGCCTCCATCTGGAGAATGCTCATGAAAGGCTTATATTATGAACATGTTTAACATACCTGCAAACACACTACATCTTAATGAACCCTCTTTTTGTCCTTAATGGTGCCTCAATACTGTTGCATGAAGAGATTTAAGCTGTGATGGTAATGAGATAATTGTAGTTATGTTGGGGCCTCTAACTATTATTGCTGTAGGTGGGTGCTCTAACAGAATAGGAGATGCTCAAGTCATGGGCAATCCTCACCAGTCCTCACGACACCTCATCACTGGAAAGTGGACACAGGTATTGCCCATTTTCTGCATAGCCACAAGTTATGAACACAAGAAGCTGCAATGTGGTGAGCATTAATAGCAGTGCAATCAAGTGCTGAGTGAAATTTGCCAATTTATAACAACTTCAAAAAAAAATATATGAGGCATTCCACGTCAAGCGGCACACCTTCCGCTAAATCTTTGAGGACCTTGACCAAAATGTAGGGACGTGTACTACTCATCGACCTATGCAGGAATCCAAATTATTATCCCTCTGCGTTGCGTGGTTGCATAACCACAGGGTGTCAAAGATGCCAATTTTCGACCATTTTTTATACGTTCGCTGTCACTAAGATGGCCATATCTCCTAGAAGGTCAGGTCAAATATAACATTTGATATGTGTATTCGAAGGGTCATTTTACGCTCTATGAGATGGCCATACTCAAAATTGAAACATCCAAAAATCTAAAATCAAATATGGCGCCCAAAACATTGATTTTAATATTGGTCGTGAATCGACCCCTACGATTTCTTTTGAATGGCACTTAAAATGACAAGGGCAATGTTTACTTCACATTTTAGAAAAATTTCAAGAACCCTTTTTCGATATTTGCCGAAAATAATAACTTTTTTGGTTCCAAACGCGTCCCGTAAGTGTGGTCACCTCATTTGGAGGATCATAACTAGGAGAAGGTCAGGTCAAATCTTATATTTGATATGTGTATTCGGAAGGTGTTTTTATGCCACAGGAGATGGTCATACTCAAAATGGAAGAATAAAAAAACTTTAAATCAAAGATGACGGCCAATTTTTCATTTTGATATTGATCAATATTCGACCCCTACGATTTCTTTTGAATGGCACTTAAAATGATCAGGGTAATGTATACTTGAGATTTCCGCAAAATCGGGAGAACCCCTTTTTGATAATTGCCTAATATAAAAACATGTTAGCTGTGAGATGCGTACCGTAAATGTAGTCACCTAAATTATGAATAAAATTCTCCAAATTTGTCGAGTTAAAATAATATTCATGTTGCACATAATGATAATGCCTGATTCTATCACTCTACGTAAATATTATAATAAACACCTATTTCGTCTCAGTTAACTTTATGAGACTTATCTTTTCAGTATGTCCTTAAAATCGGTATTTATTAATTATTATTACCAATGTAGAGTGCTAGAATCTGGCATTCTCGCGATATGTAGCATGAATATTTAAGGCAACAAATTTGGAGCAATCTTATTGATAATTGAGGTGACTACATTTACGGTGCACGTCTTGCAACTAACATGTTTTTATATTAGGCAATTATCAAAAAGGGGTTTTCCCGATTTTGCGGAAATCTCAAGTATACATTACCCTGATCATTTTAAGTGCCATTCAAAAGAAATCGTAGGGGTCGAATATTGATCAATATCAAAATGAAAAATTGGCCGTCATCTTTGATTTAAAGTTCTTGGATTTTTCCATTTTGAGTATGACCATCTCCTGGGGCATAAAAATACCTTCCGAATACGCATATCAAATATAAGATTTGACCTGACCTTCTCCTAGTTATGGTCCTCCAAATGGGGTGACCACACTGACAGGACGTGTTTGGAACCAAAAAAGTTAATATTGTCGGCAAAGATCAAAAAAGGGTTCTCCAGATTTTTCGGAAATGTGAAGTAAACATTGCCCTTGTCATTTCAAGTGCCATTCAAAAGAAATCGTAGGGGTCGATTCACGACCAATATCAAAATCAATATTTTGGGCGCCATATTTGATTTTAAATGTTTGGATTTTTCAATTTTGAGTATGGCCATCTCATAGAGCGTAAAATTACCCTTCGAATACACATATCAATTGTTATATTTGACCTGACCGTCTAGAAGATATGGCCATCTTAGTGACAGCGAACGTATAAAAAATGGTCGAAAATTGGCATCTTTGACACCCTGTGGTTATGCAACCACGCAATGCAGATGGATAATAAATTGGATTCCTGCATAGGTCAATGAGTAGTACACGTCACTACATTTTGGTCAAGGTCCTCAAAGATTTAGCGGAAGGTGTGCCGCTTGACGTGGAATGCCTCATATATATATGAGGGCATGCTGATAATATTTTCCTCCATGTACACTTAATGTGTAATACATATCACAGGAAAATGTGGGTAACTTCAAATGAGAGCCTGAAATGCCCTCTTCAAAACCATGTTATTTACTTTTCTACATACTCACCACCTACAGCAAGACAGTTGCACCAACGATGTAGAGTTCGTTCCTCCCATCAGCATAGGACTCAGGGCTGTGGAAGTGGCACCAAGTGCGAACAGCAGCATAATCTTCTGCATTGGAGCTGTAACAAATATTGCCCTTCAGGTGTGTCTTCATCTTTGGGAAAAGAAAGTTACAAGACAATTGGTACAGCTCCAATGCAGAAGTTGCTGCTGCTGTTCGCACTTGGTGCCACTTCCACAGCCCTGAGTCATACGCTGATAGGAGGAAAGAACTAGTACATCGTTGGCACACCTGTATTGCTGTAGGTAGTATGTAGAAAAGTAAATATTTGGTTTTGACGTGTACATTCCAGGCTTTCATTTGATGTTACCTGCATTGTCCTGTGATATGTATTACACATTCTATGTACAGTCCCGAGCATAAAGTTGGAGATGCTGTGGGTCTTCTCTGACCTTCCATTATCCTCCTCAAATTATGGACTCTCTTTGGACCCAGTTGGCTGCTTTAGGCGTGTGTTCTTGTATTTATTACTGCATATTTGATACCGTAAGGTGGGGATTGGCAGAGCATCCTGCCGAAGGGGAGGGTATGCCGTCTCCACCTTTATGCTCGGGACTTAGATATTAACGGGGTTATTCCAGACCATGTAGGTCCTTAAACCCCGGGCCCCAGATAGGGCCTATATCATCACTCTAAGTCCCTTCCATCGTGGGGTCTGCCAGAGGCGGACCACCCGTTTGCTTCCGAATCGAACCCAAGCCTTTTATGCTCAGGACTGTACATTGTACTATGGGGCTCAAATTGTTTTGGCCACTTTATCCTGGTCATGAAGCAACCCCTCACACACGCACACCTGCTCAACGTGGGGCCTGTGCGAAGGGTTGCTTCAAGACCAGGATAAAGTGGCCAAAACAATTTGAGCCCCATAGTACTTGGAGGCAAAAATTATCAGCATGCCCTCATAGATGACTGAAATTCAGTAATATACAGGGTGAAGGGAAACTCGTGGACAATCGCCAGGTAGACTGATAGTACTTGTAAACTAATATAGGGATGTGCAATTAGTTTAGGGCACCGTCAAAGTTTCGTGACGTCACGTCCGTTCCACCAGCTTCAACGAAGCAAAAGCCAGCTGGAGGACCTCCAAATAATCTGGCCTTGGTCCCCTAATCGGCCTAATGCAATAGGTGATCAAATCCCGTCAGAGGAAGAATCCAGGTGCGACAACCATGCACTTTGTCATTTTTACCTCGTGTTTTACCATCCGGCCCTCTAAAACTTTAAAGGCACCGTCCGCATTAACTACACAATGGGACCCAAAACTAATAATTATTTCACATCCCTATATTAGTTTCGCGAGTACTATCAGTCTACCTGGCGATTGACCACGAGTTTCACTTCACCCTGTATATAAGAAATCACGTCACTGGTCTTTCAATATTGGTGGTACCAATATAACCAATAGTAATTGTCATATTTTACTTCATGTTGTCAGATGAATACAAGTAGCATGTCTTGAGATGAGTTTGGACGACACTACCAATATCCAACAGAAGTAAGGTACTCTACAGGTATGTAATAGTCAGGTATTTAAACAGAAGGTCCCCAAGAGGTATATCATTGGGTATCAAATACTACTATTAAATAAAACTGGATACTGCACTAAAAATAAATAAAATAAACTTGCAAAAACACAAATTACAAGCTTAGTTGGATGGAAAGACTTCACATCAGCACAATGGCACTGCCACCTACTAGTGCACCCCAGCCTGAGCCAGTTAGGTTCCAACTACCTGATTAAAATGGAATGGACTAAGATCATATATCTTGTTGAGGGCGACACGGTGGCTTAGTGGTTAGTGCCGCAGCCTACCACCTCTAAGGTCCCGAGTTCGATCCCCGGGTCGGACAGAGGATACTTATGTGGATAGAGTTTCGATAGGTTCTCTCCGTGTTCCCGTGGGTTTTCTTGGGGTTCTCCCGTTTCCTTCAGCAATCAAAATCCATCACAGCAAAGGCAATGATTAAAGACGGTTCATGAAAAAATTATCCCCTAAGCGGCCCAAGGAGGCCTATCAGGGGTATCCATTATTATTATTATTATTATTATTATTATTATTATTATTATTATTATATTATTATTATATTTCTTGTTATTATTCAGAGGGGAGAAAAGTTGGTGGGTTTTCAGTCACATTTCCAGAAGTGAAAGGATCAAAGTGATACAGCACGAGTATATGCAATAGTTTTAAAGTGCTCTAAACCTTTATGATCATATTGCACTTAGATGCATTCCAACTCTAGAGAAGTTTAGAGCAAACTGCCCCTGCACTTAGTTGACGTAACTAATGTAGTTTACTACTATTATAATCCTTCACTCAATGGCAACACTATCCTGTGCATTTCTGTAATTCAGCTGTTCTCAAAAGACTTGTTTATTGTATCCAAAACATCTTATGCATAGAATTACTTCAGGTTCAGATCACCTCCCATCAAACCTACCCTAACCATCCATAAGCCACCTTTTGTTTCAGAGAGAGCCTCTGTAAGCAGGAGGCATGAGAGGAGAGCCTGTGCAAAACCTTCCTCTTGTAAATGATCACTGCAAATGTTTTCACTTGGCTTGAAAAAATCAGAGCCTGCATCACATTAATCTCCTCCTCCTCATTATTATTATTATTGATGTTAAGAATTGAGTCTTGACTTTTGAGAAAACCATGATACAACCACTGTAAGCAACAGTAATATAACAATACCTGAACTTTGTAGAATAACTGAACAAGCCATAACTTATGCGTAACTGTGCCTTTTATACATATAAATTCAATGGCGACTCACACTGCATTGACAAGCACCAAACCCTCTTAGCAAATGACTCAAAATCAAGTGTACTATCTGCTTTATATCAGGTGTTCCATAAACAAGATCTCTAAGCTGAGTCAGTTACTACTCCATAGTGCAGGGGGTCCCAACCTGTGGGCCGCGAGCTTTAAATTTTTTTGTAAACTATAAAATGATCTTGCGAAATGAGGAGCACGAGCACAGTAAGTAAAAGAAAGAGAGAAAAATCCTGCTCGTGTGACCTTGAACCCCCCAAAAATTGTCTCCACCCTTTTATGGAATCCCCCCCCCCAACTTTTTTCAGCTTATGCGCCTGAGTTCGAAACTTTTCGACNCCCCCCAAAAAAAAGAAAACACACACACACACAAAAAAAAACCAAACAAACAAAAATGTGGGTACGCCACTGGGCTCATTAGGTGGGCCTCGAGATATTTTCCCACCACTGCCACAGTGCATGCAAATGACAGAGTCACATCCTTCCTATTGTCATAATGATCAACTGAAATAACGTTTCCCCCCAGGTTTAAATACCCCATCCAGGCAATAAAAATGATTTCGTTGCATTTTCCAGGACTGAGGTGCGTCAATAATGAAACCCAGAAAGGAAAACAATCTTTGAACTTCTAGCCAAAAATTTGTTTTATGGTTATCACAAGGTTACACCACAATTGTTCACTACACTGATATTTTCACTTTTTATCCATTATAATTTAATTTTATCATTTCCTTTGCTCTAATCCAACATCAGTCTCAAGACCATTCAATATCAAGTTTGAAATTATATATCCGGTTATTATGGTTCTATTGGCTGCATATGACAGTTCCTCTAACAAGGGACCAGAACTTTTCATTTCTAGGTCACACTTGCAAGAAAAAAAAGTGTCCCTAGATTGGGGGGGGGGGGAAGGAGAAATCCTTTCCACAGTGCAAATATAAGCATGGAGGGAAGTATGAAACATACTTTCAATTTCATACTACCCTACAGAGCTACTATTGCACCCTGGTAAAGCCACATGTTTTGCTTGAACATAACAACATATTGAAAATGTAACCCAGGAACATCATATTGCTCGTTCCTGATGTACCTGTACATCAGGTGCAATCCAATATGGGAGAGGTCAATTCCAGTCCCATAAGTGCAATAGTTCCAAATATTATTTAAAATTTGTTCAATCTGGATATATATTTTTTTTCTTCATTGGTACAAGCTTTGATTCCCACTTCTTCACAAATTTCCTTGCATATTACTGCAATACACTTCCCTTCCGTAGAAATAAATTAAGTGTCATGATCATACCTACACTAAAGTTCATCCACCAAGTGTGGTAAATAGAAACACCCTCCCTCTCCATGCTACAGCATGGCAAACAGTAGCAAGTTTAAAAAAAACAAAAACAATATGAGCATAGATTTGGTGCCAATGATGAATGTTCCTCCACCACACTACACACACAAAAAGATGAGTTCAACATAATGAGAATAAACATGATCAAGTCTCTCAGGTCGCAATATCTAAGGCTCTTGTGAGTGGTCCTCCACATGACACCAGGACACTATGAATTTGTTCCCAAGGCATAATCCATGCCCTCCTGGTACCACCATTGTTTAGAGACAAAATACTCTAGGGGCAGGTTACCCAACACAGAGGGGAGGGCAGGACACGTTTCTGGATCTGTGACACCACACAATGCTTAGGCAAATTTTAGGCCTCAAGAACCATGCACATCGCGCCCAGCAGACAACTGCATGACAGTGCTGTTGGCCCACAATTAAGTCTCCTGCCTCACAACTCGCATGGCCTGCACTGCCAGCTCCACAGAGTTTGTTGTGGCTTAATTTCTTCCTAAGCTACTTTCTGTACACTTATGTAACTTGTACTCTTTAACCACATGAAAAAAAAACATAATGTGTACAAATAAGTGGGGAAGAAAAAATAATGCACTGGAAAATATTCTTGACTACACTACCCTTTAGTCAAGCATAAATTTAATCGCTGCATGATTTCAAAATGGGGCATGAAAATGGCTGCTAATAACAAGAGGCATAGTTTCAGTAATATCATGACATAAGCTGGAACTAGTTCTTGTAATATTCTCCAATTAATCAGTGTTGCATTCTCTCACATGGATCCAACTTGTGTTTTCCAAACATGTCTTCCTTCCACAAGACTTATGACCTTTCATATCAACTTAAATTATGAAGGAAGCCAATTATGTGGGATTATGCACTGTGAGTAGATACACAGGGTTGAGAAATTTATGGTACCTTTGGGGGATGGTAGAGGAATTCTACACTATCATTTTATGTGGGTCTCTACAGCCTAGTTACCACGAAAATGGGCTATTTATCATGTAGCATAACATGTCCTGAAAAGTTTACATCTGAAAGGTCTCGCCTATAACCCCTCTACCATTTCCCAATGCCAAGACAAGCAAAATTTCCTCACCCTGTAAATGCACTATTTTACTTGATTTCTTACAATTGGCCCTCAGTACAAAACAACTGCACAATACTGTGAAAACCCTAGCAAAATTTTTGCAAATGATTAAGCACAGTTTTGTAGAATGAGCATCAGGTTAGGTCTTACGCTGGCATGAACGTCCTAATTGGTACGCTGAGCTCATTCCAAAGTGTTTTTCTTAATAATAAAAGATGTTGGGCCACATCATGTTGAATAAACAGCATCATTACATTTACTATTTCCACAAACATCACTGGAAAATGGTTAGCATGAGAAGGTGTTAAAAGCAGACTAGGAAAATGTCACCTTCGAAATCTAACGCAAATAAGAAGCAACTAATCAAACCTACTGTTCAGCAGACAGGAACATCAACAACTTTACCTCACTACCCATCACAAGAGAATCCATTGTGAGGCATTGTTATCAGTTGTTCCCAAAATGCAACACTTTTTGAGGGCTAAAACTTTAGGCATGCCCTTTCACTCTGAGCAAATTCCAAATTTCAGCATCATGATCTCTTTGTCATTCTCCCCATGCCTTCCTGACCCGCCTGAAATACTGCCACATCATAGTAAAGGGGAGGTAAGGGTGCATGACAAGGAAACTCTTTCCAAACCTTTAATGAAACTTTCATGACTGCTTATGAAACTAGGAAAAGTGTGAACAAAACTTCTGTCGGTGGGGTTTTGCATTCAACATATGATTCAAGGTGATGTCACATCAGCAGGAATTTAGGGGCATATTCGACCTAAGGCTTGTCTCATTTTGTACACTTAACTTGGCATGTAGAGTGCCTGAGGTGAGAATAGGGATTCCTTATACAGTATACTGGAATATACTCATTAACTGAAGTGCTCACCAGCATTTAAACAAATTTCAAGCATTGTCCCACACCAACATCCTACTTTAGATTTGGTAAGCAAGTTTAAAGCGTTTTTGTAATGAAGGCATAATCATAAACGGGGAAAATCAGAAACAATGTGGTATTATATTGTGTGCGAGGTCAATGCTGATGTCAGGTAATCAGTTACCATGGGGATTAAAATTTCTGAGTTCTGATTCAACGGTAACATTTTCATGTTGCTGGGATAACTACATCAGAAGTGGCACTTGCACATGACAGCACAAATCCTACTTGACACATGGTTCACATGTTCAATTCACATGACTGACAAAAGGCATAAATAAATATAAAACGAAACGTAGAGAGGAACTATCAGGTATGAAACAGATCCAGGGTAAGTCCAAGGAGGTATTGACCCATTTGCACCCAGACACCTACATGCATAGTGGTTGTTCATCAAGGGATGTACATCAGTCGTAATGTGAGCCACCTGCACATGTGATTTCCTCATGCATTCTTGTGACATGTCACAGGAGTCTAGGCTGATTTGGTCACATGATCTAACCATAGATGGTATATGACAGCATCAAGCTCATGTGGGATTAAGGTTATGAAATTGTTATGTATGCTATTTACTAATGCAAGTGTTGACATCTTCATGTTATTTTCTTTGCTCGAGGACACAGTTGTCCGAAAACTCAAGTTAAGGAACAGAGGGTGGAGTGGAAAGGTAAGGAATTGTTGCAAACAAGTGCAATGAGGAAATGACATGCCTAAGTGTCCACTAATGGTACATGGGGTCGATGTATCATAGGATGGTATGAAGGTGTCAATCATTACTGAGGCATCTGGGTGCAAATGGATTAATTAAATCATCTGCGTTATCTTAAATTCAAAGTCAGACTTAACCAATGGTAGCACCTAACACTTGGGATTCTCGGAAAACTGTCAAGTTACCAAGCATATCTTAACAGGCTGCAGATGAGTTGATACTGCTATCCATTTTGCATGATTTCTGACATTATAAACAAAGCCCTAATGAGGTTGCAGACAAAAATTTGAAAACCCTCATAAAAATATCAGCTATGCCCTATAAAAGTGATCTGCATTTTTAAACAAAGTTCAAATCAGCATACAGTATTTTCCTACACAACACAGCCACATGTGAAATTTTCTGATGTACAAAAATTGCACATGACATTATCCATGTCATATTCTCCATTTATAGATCAGTCAACATAAGAATGCAACCGAGTGTGGTGCACAGGATGCAATCCTGGAATGAGAAGTGATCTGTACGTAAGCACGATATAATCTGTTGTAGGTTACACTTATTTCTGACACTGGCATGGCCATACAGATCACTTCTGATTCCAGTATTGCATCCTGTGCACCACGGCAATGCACACTCGGCTGCATTCTTATGTTGACGATCTATAACACCAACCTGTTAACACCTTTGATGATACCTGTACAATCGTGTTCAATATCGTCACAGCCTGCCAATGCAGTTTTATTGCGGCTTGCTGTGACTCAGAACCGAGTTATTAGCATCCTGTTTGTCACTGTTCGAGCACACAAGCTGTCACAGCTTGGTATAGTGGGTTTTTGGTTTTACATATCAGTCAGGTTCTGGGCCATTGATTACTGAAATAATGTTGCTTGAAATGCAACCAGATCACTGAATGATTTTGAAGGGCATGAACTCACTATCTAAACCATAAAAGGTGACATTTCCAGACCAAGTCTACAACCCCATTAAATCCTAAGGCAAGTAATTACACATGTTTTAAGTTGAGAGCTGAGAATCAGTGGCATTCAATCATAGCATCTACATCATATCAGAACATCTGACAACAGCCATCCAATCAGATGCATTGAATTACCAGTAATGAGACAAATAGCAATGAGTGACGTCCCTGACAACTAAAGCTGCGCATCTTGCCTAGTTTCTATATTAAGAAATCAGTTGCCACCATACAAAAAAAAGCAATATGAAAGGTGACTGCTTACTTTAAATGAGTATAGAATATCAGTTTAAAATGCAAATGCAAATTAAGATTTAACTTAACATAAGGCCAGGCACAAATGACGCAATAAAGGGGCAATTTGAACTAAGATTTCCACATAAACTCCTGCAACCAATACCATCTCGTTTGTAGTATATCACTCAAAATGATGGAGACACTTTTGCATTTGGCTTCAATACAAAATTATTGTCTTCATCTTTTTGAGCAATATAGTACCTGGCCTAGGGGCAACAAGCAACTTAGTTATTCCATAATTATGAACTTGTCAGCTTTCCAAAGCAAGGCACTACTTTGTGAGCTACCTTCCTTCAAAATTAAGCAGAAAAAAATAAGTGACGCAATGCTTTGTTGCAGGCACAAAGATTCCCACTCCCCCTGGACCTTGCATGTGTGGTGTCAACGATCACGAAAAAAATTTATAACCTCACCACAAAACACATATGTCTCAAAGTCAAATCTTTGGTTAAAAACAAAAGAGTACACTATGACCATAGCAAAATGAGGAGAGAAAGAAGAAGGAGAGAAGATCAGCCAACAACAGCTGTAAAAGTCACCATGTTGGGCTAACCAAGTGGCTCTCAGCAGAAGCTACTTCTGCCAAAGTGGCTAGACCCAGCACCTCTGGTTCCACTACTGAGGTTCGCCTCCAATTTGGGTTGCCCGGTTCAATCCTCTCAATGCGAGCTTTCCGAGCTTTCCGCTTTTGGCTGCCCACCAGAGTGGGTTCACTACCAGCACTAGCCTCATCTTCACATACACCAGCACTTTCTTCCTCATCTGTGTCACTGCTCACCTTACCACTCTTCTCACCTGAATTATTACAGAGGCATTAGTCAAAATCACAAATATACAAATTCCATGAAAAAGATTAATCAAGGTGCAATGACTATGTGAGAGGTATGCTCACAGGATATGGCAAGAACAAGTCACTCAAGTTTCCAGCTGATAGCAGTTGATAGTGTGTGATACAGTAGGACACAAAATTGCTTCCTCCATTGCTTGTCTCATTATAGCAAATTCTCATTTATAATAATAATAAATAATAATAATAATTCATACCCCGTTATCAGCCATCGGCTCTTTAGGGGGGAAGTTTGTTTTGCCTGGAACTCTATGCTTTTCATTTTACTGCTCTTTGGGACAGGATAGGGACGGAAGGAAGCGGCTGTGGCCTATTAATTACGGAAGCAGCTCCGGAATTTCCCTGGAAGGACCGTGGGAAACCACAGAAAACCATGGTCAGAGTTGCTGGCCCCGGGATTCGAACCCAGGACCTCCCGATTAGAAGTCGGACGCCTTATCCACTATGCCAACCTGCTTCGGTATGTACATTGTATAGGCCTACATAAGCACGTCAGTAAGACATGATCAACATGCAGAGCAGAGACGAACCCTCTCACCAAGCAGGCGGGCGGGCGGGAGTTGAGCCATTCCCGCCGGCAATCTACCCCAGGTGGCATTTCTGCATGAGCGTGTACACCGGTTTCCGGAAGCAGCAACTCTTACGGTATTTTCTTATTTGCGCCGAAAGTTGTGGTCATTGCTCTCTGTTGTATTGTATTGTTGTATTGTTAATCATTGAGCTGTTGTTTACTTTCTGCACACCGTTGCTTAACTACCCACGCGACCCCTAGCAACTAACAGTCCGCTTGCCTAGGGCGTCCCGTCTTCCCCTGTCTGAGCGTACCCGTTCCTCGTCTATGAACCCTCTCTAGATGGCATGTCTGGACACATGTTCCTATATGAAATATGTTTGTCTTGGTCCCCTCAATCACCCCTACAAGTTTGTCCCCTGAATTCAGAAACTCCCTGTATAAATGCGAACTTGACGTCACACGGAAAAAGGCAGGAGTCCGAATGCGCCCTAGGTCACGCCCCCGTTTTTCCCGCC
Organism: Catajapyx aquilonaris; assembly: GCA_000934665.2. Classification (NCBI taxonomy): domain Eukaryota; kingdom Metazoa; phylum Arthropoda; class Diplura; order Dicellurata; family Japygidae; genus Catajapyx; species Catajapyx aquilonaris. The sequence continues at coordinate 4,445 of JYFJ02003532.1, read as the reverse complement.
AATTTGAGAGTGACACTTAAACCTGCGATAATTCATCGAGGAATTACATTTTGGTGCTGAAAAGTGGTGGAATGCTTGTTTACATGTATGGTTGAGCTATCTGTGTACAAATTTCCCAAATCCCAGACCAAGGCTAGGACCCCATTGTCCTGGGTGTGTTTATATGATGCTTTGACACTGCCACAGCCAACCTAAACCCCAAATATCCACCACCCTTGGTCATCATGCGATCTGGGTCACTTTTCCTCAAGCCGCATTTAAGGCGCGTTTAGATGTGAGCAATTTGACGAGTGATATCTTCGCCAAGGCTGAAATTAACAATCGATTTTCACCTCAGACAATATTGGTAACTTGGGTTACTTAGCCTAGGCAAAGATTTCGCTCGTAAAATCTCTCACATGTAAACACAGCTTCATTCCACAGACCAACCTAGTCATCATGTGATCTGGATGAGTGGCCAATAGTGGAAGCGGTAAGGGTCATATTTCGGTAAAACCTGGCATTTGATGATGAAAGTGTGCCACTTGGCATGGTGCTTCCTAGGACCATAAGGAATGATTCCGGAAGTGGAACCGGAAATTTCGTCAATTAGGATTCAAGATGGCGGCCAATAATGAAAATGGCCTCCATTGTTACAAAATCGGTATTGTTCGCAGGAAATTGACCATTGAGGTGTCAATTCCTACCAATACGAAGTCGCTGAACACGATTCTAATGTCAGAATCCTGTCTTGAACACGTTTTAAAGCAATATGGCGGCCAATAATGAAAATGGCCTCCATTGTTACAAGATAGGTATTTTTCGCAGGAAATTGACGGTTGAGGAGTCGATTCCTAGCAATACGAAGTCGCTGAACACGAATCTAATGTCAGAATACAGGGGGGAGGTGTGGTGGCCGTGATGGTAACGTCTCGGCTTGCTGAGTGAAAGGCCCCAGGTTCGATCCCCGCCTGGGGAACTTTCCTTTCACCTGCGTCAGGAGGGTCTCTGAACTGCACCAAGGTGGTGTCTGGCAACCTAACCTCCTGGGGAACAGCACATGACCCTTTTACCGACATTGCACTTGCACCAATGTTCCCTCCCCAAAAATCCCTATATCCTTACCTCATGTCCTTTCATCCTTGCACCGGAGTTAGAAGAAAAATCAGAAAATTGAAGGAAAAATGGTGGTATTCCACCCCCCCTATAAGGGCCTATGGCCCTAGCACGGGGTAACGTAAAAAAAAGTCAGAATACAGTTTGAACACGTTTGAAACCAATATGGCGGCCAATAATGGAAATGGCCTCCATTGTTACAAAATCGGAACCGTATTTTTCGCAGGAAATTGACGATTAAGGAGTCCATTCCTAGCAATACGAAGTCGCTGAACACGATTTTAGTGTCAGAAGACGGTTTGAACACGTTTTAAAGCATTTTTTAACAAAAATGTCCAGTTTTGAGCCATAGGTTTGAACAGGCGCGTATGTGTGGCTTAATCCAGGAAAGATAAGGTATGGGGTCAAAGGAACTGCAATGGAAATCATATGTGGAGAATAACATAATTATCCAACGTTCAATGCAATTAGAGCTAGGGAACCCACCGCCATCTTGGAAAAATGGTGGCGAAAATAGGTTTTTAAAATCTCTCTCTTAGATGGCTGCACGTATATGAATTTATGAAGAGGACGAAATGGAAGAATGTACAATTCTATCCTTATCATTCTTTTGTAGAGCGAATCGCTATACAAAGATATCTCCGATTATATTGACACCACCTAACCACTCTACGAAGATTTTTGCAAATATACTGTGCTTACTCAAGCATTTACGTAAATAAGTCACTTATTACAGTACTGTACTCTAATAACCCATAGACGAGCTATCATTGATGAAAATGGTTGGTAATGTAATGATAATAGCTATTATAGCTGAAATTACAACAATGCCAGAAAATTGCGCAACAGTGATGGCCAGGTTGCAGAGTCGAGATTGAAAGTGCACCAGGTATATGTCGCATGAGATTATAGACGAGAAACTGGTTTAGTGCAAATGTGGGAAAGAACCTGTTCCAAGTACTTTCTAAAGAAATAAGAGTTAAAAAGAAGCCTACTTGAGTTTTTTAAACTCTATTTTTCTAGAGAGTAGGAAACAATATTTTCCGATCAAGTGGTGGGCCATACAATATAACATCAGAAGGGACTTTGTTTTACGGAGAATATAATAAATTCTTGGTGACAAAAGAACTCACAGAGAAAAGTAAGAACACTATCTTTTTTGAGGACTACGAATATAACAGAATGCTGTGCAAATCGTGGTGATGATGGCTCCTGCTGTTGTTGTGCGGCTGATTAATGTTGATTTGTTATATGGCATGTTGGCTTTATGTATGTGGAATAAATAGCGGGAAACGGGCTGTATAGGACTTGAAAGCTTAAGTTAGCCCTCATCCCCTTTTCCAGTCTTATGATGCGGTTAAAGGTCGAATTGAGTATTAATTTTCCTTATGCTATGTTTGCAGCAGATTGTTTTTCACCATGTTCATGTCTCAGGCTTAGTGTAAACCTTATCACCACTCTGCAACTATAATAGCTATTATCATTACCAACCATTTTCATCAATGATAGCTCGTCTATGGGTTATTAGAGTACAGTACTGTAATAAGTGACTTATTTACGTAAATGCTTGAGTAAGCACAGTATATTTGCAAAAATCTTCGTAGAGTGGTTAGGTGGTGTCAATATAATCGGAGATATCTTTGTATAGCGATTCGCTCTACAAAAGAATGATAAGGATAGAATTGTACGTTCTTCCATTTCGTCCTCTTCATAAATTCATATACTTGCAGCCATCTAAGAGATAGATTTTAAAAACCTATTTTCGCCACCATTTTTCCAAGATGGCGGTGGGTTCCCTAGCTCTAATTGCATTGAACGTTGGATATGTTATTCTCCACATATGATTTCCATTGCAGTTCCTTTGACCCCATACCTTATCTTTCCTGGATTAAGCCACACATACGCGCCTGTTCAAACCTATGGCTCAAAACTGGACATTTTTGTTAAAAAATGCTTTAAAACGTGTTCAAACTGTCTTCTGACACTAAAATCGTGTTCAGCGACTTCGTATTTCTAGGAATGGACTCCTTAATCGTCAATTTCCTGCGAAAAATACGGTTCCGATTTTGTAACAATGGAGGCCATTTCCATTATTGGCCGCCATATTGCTTTAAAACGTGTTCAAACTGTATTCTGACATTAGATTCGTGTTCAGCGACTTCGTATTGCTAGGAAACGACTCCTCAACCGTCAATTTCCTGCGAAAAATACCTATCTTGTAACAATGGAGGCCATTTTCATTATTGGCCGCCATATTGCTTTAAAACGTGTTCAAGAAAGTATTCTGACATTAGAATCGTGTTCAGCGACTTCGTATTGCTAGGAATCGACACCTCAATGGTCAATTTCCTGCGAACAATAGCGATTTTGTAACAATGGAGGCCATTTTCATTATTGGCCGCCATCTTGAATCCTAATGGACGAAATTTCTGGTTCCACTTCCGGAATCATTCCTTATGGTCCTAGGAAGCACCATGCCAAGTGGCACACTTTCATCATCAAATGCCAGGTTTTTCCAGCTACCGCTTCCACTACAAGTGATGCTGTTTGGCTAGACCTTTCCACATCTGACAGATCCAATTAGGGGAATATAACCCCCCCCCAATGTTACTGCGACGCATTGTTACCATGACACCTCCGATTGGCCCCGTTCCGAGCATGCGCAATGGGTGGTGGAACGCATCAGTAGCTATCTGACTTCCGATGAGTAAACAACACAAGTCGGTCTCTCCCGTTATCAGCTCAACCCCTCTCCCTGTTCCATCCACACCGGCATCGGCACCCCCTTAACATCCAGTACCCCCTCCCTCCTGTTCCACCCAACCATCCCCCCGCTAGCATCCCCGACTCCCTGACCCCACGTTCTAAACATCAACAACAAAACAATAGAACATCGGTTTGAAGAAAGAAAAAAGCGAAAGAACCAATAGAACATCGCATGTTGCATCCATTCAGTTCCAAACAGGCCACAGAACAAAACAGAATAGAACAGGATGGGATGGTTGTTGGATCCATGGCCGTCACCACTGGCTAAATGACAGTTGCAAAAAAAAGAAGGTAGGCTCATTTCGAAGGGAACTTAATTCTTTTGTCGCGAAGCGCGTCATTCATCCTCTTTGGTGTCGTTAATTTGGAAAAACCTGCGCAAAGGTTTGGCCGTTACAGTGGTACGAGTGGTCCAGACACGAATGCATTAAAATTGTGGGTATAGGCCTCATGCGTAACTACACTAGCGCGCTCTGTTGGGGAAAACGGCGACAAGCAGTGGGGGCGGGCACGCATATGTGCGTGTCGGCCAACACATTCACCATGGAATTAAGCGATGAAACGTCGGTTTCAAGTGCTCCTGT